>JACGAQ010003660.1:0-25908 GCA_014119065.1 Orius insidiosus
TTTTATTGTTGGATTGAAAAATGGGGCAAATTGGAAGAGAGTGATTAAGCAATTAGGTCTGTCATGGAAAATTGAGGGTGAAAATCAGTTTAGTTCAGCTCAGTTTACGTCTCTCATCCTTATACCTTACAACTCAAGCAATGGTTCTTTCTTCAACACTACTTCATTTTTGGAAATTGTTTTTTTTAATTACCCCCCTTTCTTAAGCAATAAGGAGCTTAATGCTTGTTTGACATATCGACTTAAAGGAAATCGCTGCCTCAAACAGCGTACAGTAAACACCCTTTTTCGCTCAAATAACTCCCCCCCCCCCCGCAATCCCGAATTTCAATGATTTTTAAAACACGCCTTTTTCATCGACTTTTTCCACCGGCATGCATCTCGGAAACGGCCGATTCTACAATGAAGTTGATTTGGTCAAATTTGTTGGAATTTAATCTCCTTTCATTTTTATTATTACATTTTTCTCCTAGGACGTACCGTTTTGAAGATATGTAAGGCGAAAAACCTCGACAACTCACGCGCCCAAGGTCAATTTTTTTGGTTTTTGCACTGTTTTTCGCCACCGTGTAGCTCGGGCGCGGTTGGTTGTACTATAGATTTGTTGAACTAATTTGTAGGAAATTCAGTCAGCTTTCTTCTTAACTTATATATTTTTGCGACGCGACGTACCGTTTTCGAGAGATCAAAAGGGGAATGGGTGACATCAGGAGCCCGATAACGAGATGCGGATATAATTATTTTATAAATATAATATAATAATTATTTAATAATTATTAAATAATTATTAGTTATTACATATCGATAACACCTAAGTGTAGTGTGACAACAACATCCAAGTATGGTCACTGAACACTGATTAGTGATCAGCCTTTATTTTTATGTCCTTAAAACTCTTTTTGATGAGCTGTTGATCTCTGCATCCTTACAGCAGAAATATATCGTATTCTTCTGCATTAAAATGTAATTTTAGGCTGAAAGCCCAGAAGACAAAGATCCTGTTTTTTTTTTTTCCCACTAACTAGGTTTCCGTACTATATTTTGTTTTGAGGATTACAAGAGAAAAAAAAATCATCCTGAAATAGGCCTAATCAACCCACTACGTATTGTTTTTTTTTTTAATAAAAATGTAAAATAATTTTACGATAAATCTGGAGTTAAACTAACCCGCAATACTTCTGTGTCATGCGGAACGGTTGGTTTTAAGCTCATTAGATATGTATAGTACATACATAAAGTTTTTGGCACTTTTTTGAAAGGAAAGAAAAAAAACACAGAAAAAAAGGACTCAAAATTTGTCAATAGCTTTCGGCGGTTGCCTCTTCAGTTAGAGCTACAGTACTACGCTATAGTACATACATATATGTATTTACACGTCATTCGTTCTCTCCGAGAAGGCCAAAACCGAAATTCTTATTGTGAGTTTTTAATTTTATAACTGTCTTTATAGTAAAAAAAATATATGTATTAACCTATATATTCTATAATTCGTATTTTTTCACCACCACCTTCCATAATTCGAAGCTTCGGTAATTCATTACCTCCAGTAATTCGTAATAAATCCTTAGTCCCATGAACTACGAATTACCGAAGTTCTGCTGTATTTGAAAAAGGATTTTCCTTTTTTATTTTTTCCACCTTGATACCTAATTTTTCGATTGCAGGGATGAAAAATTATTGAATTGCCCAACTTTAAGGAAGTTCCCGTCGAGGCCAGCTCCACACTAGTGGACCCCCCCCCCCCTCCTTTAATAGGAGTATTTTGGTAAGAATTTGCTGAAAATCGGAAGAAAATATATAAAAACATAAAAATATACACGACCATATATATTAAAAAACCCGACGTGAAGGGTATCACAATAACTTCTTTAGGGAAGTTAAAATCTACGTTACCTTCCAAGATGGCTATTCGAGCCCTGGTAGTTAACGCTCCTATTGGCGAACAAATGAACAAAAAAGATATCCTTTTAATTTTTTTATTCCTTAAAGGTATTTTCCTGGAAAACATTGTTTCAATAAACTTTAAAGAGTAGAATGCCGAAATAACATATCATTGAGTTTATTCTTTTGCGATCTTTAAAAGAAAGTAATTTGAATTAACTTCGTATCAAAGCATTGAAAAACGTCCTTCTCGCAATGTCGAGCGAACGTTCTTATTAAAACTTGTTTAGTTCAAACAAATTATCTCCCGGAGGTCCGAAGTAACCACGTGTACCAAACTTCAGCGAAAGAGCGGAACTATGTTTCATAGAAAAGCAACACGCAAAAAAAAGCAACAAAACCAGAAAACTATAAATAAAAGTACACGGAGGTTGCGATTTTGACCTCTTTTTGCGCATCGGAGTGTTAAATATGATTTTTTTTTTCCCTCCCCCCAAACCAGTGGCAAACTTGGGTTGCCAAATCAGCACTGATCTTATTTCTATTAAAAACTCCAACGTCCCTAAATCATCAAAATATTTGAGACAATCTAGAACAATAGAAACACGCGTTTTATGTGGGTCGGAAGAGATTTAAAAACGGAGGATGTTGGATGAGTAGAGAATTGTGAAAAGGAGTAGAATTATAAAAAGGGAAAATTCTTTGCGTCCTTTATTTTTACCTGAAGACTTGCTAGTCTGGAACTCTGGAAGATCGGTTGGCGCCTAAACTCGTTTCTTTCCCCACCACACTTCCCCCTCCCCTTCGCCGGCAAAAGCCTCCCCGATTCAAACATTCAGTGAGTGACTCGAGCCGGTCTTCGGTGCCTCGTTGTTCAAAAGTTTCGAAATAAGAAAATAGTATTACGTTTTTCACGGCGGTTGCTAATAGTTTTGAAAATTATTTTAGTATGTGATCTGTGATTTTTCTTTCCGGATTTTTTATCTGTCGGATAATAAAAAATTTATATAATGCCGTTCGTACAAAGGGTCGTGACACCGAAATATTTGAGTCGGATTTCTCTCAATGATGAAAACGGTAGGCCGAAGGTGAAAGACGGAGAGTTGGAGGCGGTGACGAATTTCACGCTTTGCAACGCCCTCCGTCAACTCTCGTCCGTTGTTTACGCCGCCCAGGACATCTTCGATTCCCTCAACAAGGAATTGGTCACCGTCGCTCAAAGAAGCTCAAGGATTAAAACCAAGATCGCCTCCCTTCAAGACCGAGTTAATGCCTACGATCCGAAATCCGTCACAGTCCGTAAGTCCATCTTTACTCTTAGTACCATATTTAGCAGAAAAAAAAAAAACAATAATTTTACCTCTTAAGTTCTCATTGCGCACAATATATCGCCTACTTCTTGCTAAGGTCGATGGGAAGATATAAGAACTTTTGCCTGGGCTTGAAGAAATCGCTTTTCTACCTTTGAGAAGCGAGAGCGCAGCAAAACATTATAATGACCTGCAGGCCATCTCACATTGAATCTAAAGGCTGGTCCACCAAATAAAACGTTGTTAGTTGCTAAACCTGTAATGGATTTATCGTCTTGGAAGTTCCTTTGTCTTGAAAGTTAATCTGAGGGTCAAACGTTGTAACTTGGCTGATCGACTCCGAACCCAGTTTGATTCAACAAATGCTCGATTAAGCGTCTTCTGAAACAGACCGTGAAGGTTTTTTCCATATTTCACGCTTCATTGGAACCCAAAATTTTCCTTTTTCTCACATCTGCCCTGAAGCATTGGTTAGCGTAGTTTTGTCCTTTTCCTACTGTTTTGGCTTTTTTTTTCTTCCGCACCTGTCAATTAGACCCTTAGTGAACGTTATGCGGGCATGGAAAACTTGGTAATTAACCACCGGATTTTATTCAGTCATTATGGTAATCGTGATACAATATATTAGAAACGTTGAGAGAGCTGTGGCCTGTTTTCATAAATTACTGTGGTATTTAGAGAGGATATTCTCTTTTTTCTTTTATTCTGAGAACAGGTAGAGGGGGTGTGCATTCATAAGCTCATCCCGTCCGAAGGTACCTGGGGCCCAGCTTCGAAACCGATAGAGGTCAAGTACCTTTATGTTTTTGTAACTAGAGAAAAGCCTGGGAATCATTTTGCAACGGCCATGTCAGTTACGTAACTAGGAAAATAGCTCAGAAACACGAATATAAAATGCCGGAAAAAGAAAAATTTGGTTCTCCTTTTCCACCTTTGATTATTATAGAGAAAAAGTAGTATGTTAGCCATTTATTCAAAGAATAAAACTGAAGTCACGATGCCAGCAGAAAATGTTTTTCATGAAGTTTTTAGAATATGTATTTTGTAATATGTACTACCCAAATCTGCTTATTATTCAATGCAAGAAACGTAGGAAGTCAAGAATATTATTCAACTACATTTAGGGTCGAGTTTTTTTTTCCTTCTTCTTTTTTTGAATGAGTTCATTTCCCTCCCGAAACTTTGAAAAAATTGTTTTTCCCCCTTTCTAATAAATGTTGAAACAAATATCACTAAATTAGAATTTTTTATTTTCTGGCAGTCAAGGGGTGTTTACCACGAGCTAATCTGCCCAGGAATGTCACTAACGTAAAGAATGAGGTCGAATCCCCTTGGAACCGCAAAATTCCAAACATTTTCATTCCCAAAAGTAAAAAAGCGGACGTTTCCTCGAGAATCGTCCACCATATGAGGTAAAATTTAAAAATCTTATCTAAAAAGACTCGCCTATCTATAAAACTAAAACGCACGTGGAGCCCCAATAGAGTTTTATATCCTCCCGATGTTATGGCCAGTAAAGTAGGCTCTGGGGTGCATTTCTCGACAAGGGGGTCCCTCTCCCTTTTTTCATTCGCCCTCCCTTGTCTTTGAATCATTGATTATCATTTTCGAGGTTTTATACAGATTAGACAGGAAAGCTCGACAATTCTTCTTGAGTGCAGGATCGACGTTAATGTTTTATTCGAGTAGGGGAGGAGAAAATAAAATATATCCTTGAGACTGCTCCCCTGGGGCGAATGCTTACAGACACCGCATACTGTCGCATACTCATCCTCCGTTTTTCCAATGGTATACTGCTAACCAGAATCAAAATTTCATGAGCTATTTTGCCACAAGTTAAAAACAAATCATCGATTTTAATTAAAAGAAAATTAATTTGACGATCTTTTAGGCGAGCAATTGAATGACGTACATAAGGTCGGCTTATATGGCTAACAATAGATCAATCAGTGGGTTCGATGCTATTTTATCCTTCAAGCTTCCTCAGGCTATTGCAAAAAGACAATAGATTTCTCAATACAGAAGCTTTAAAAAAAACCACTGAAGATTTCACTTTCAACAAGAAGAATTAAGTTATATAAGGGCTTCCGTTCTGTTAAATTGTAGTCGCTCCATTTATTAAAAAGGCTCATTATTCTAACCTGTTATTTTCCGATTAGCGCGTTTTACTTGAAAAAGTGTTCGTTAAATCTCGTTTCCCGCCATAGACTTCCCTTTTATTCAGTCGAACCACCCTCCTTTTGACAAGTACCCGAATCGTCGAGGGGGAGCTTTAACGTATAACGGTCGCAGATAGTTCCTTTTTTTACTACAACAAAGACACGTGTGTTAATTAAAAATATTTTTACGACAACCATTCCGTGTTAACGAAACTGCCTATATTTTATTTTTGGCAAAATGTTCATTATTCGGAGAAAAAAAAATTTAGTAGGTAATTTTATAATTAATATTTTCTCTTTAAAAGGGAAACTGACAAATCCGTGATGATTGAGGGAACGCGGATTGAATAAAAAGACCCGGGGCTTATAGAGGTCGAGTCGAGAACATGACGTTTTTCATCCCTTTTCGGATTTTTTTTTATATTTTGTTTTCATGGATTTAAAAAATATATGTAACCAAACAAATTGTTTGAGATACAGACTTCAAAAAATCCCCCCTTTAAATATTAGATAAAAGTGACGCCCATGTTCTTTTTGTTTACCATCACTTGTGGAGTGAGCAATCTGTAAAAGTTAACAAACCGGGAGAAAGAGGAAAGAGGAGACAAATAAGTTAATCATAGTAAGTCCCGAAGGGATCTTTAAATTTAAACCTATTGCCGAAGTGTTGGAGAAGGAAGTGCAGTCCCCCTTCGATACCGCAGTGGAGAATATAAAATAAGATCGTCTGGAATTTTCTACCTGGCTTTTTTTTTAAAAGCCTTTTTTTTTTAAAAAGCCGCCCTGACTTCCTCTGATATTGAATGAAACCCTAAGCTTCTTTTAAAAAAGAAACTACATAATTACTTGATTTATTTGGACAAAAAAAAAGGTTTCGTGTCCGGAAAACGATAGGAAAAGGCTTGGTTTTTGTTAAAAAGCTGCTTGGTGTTTGTTAGCGTTTGATAATTGTTTAATTCGATTAGGCGTGAAAATGTGAGTGGGAAACAACACCCTACTTTGCATATTAGAAGCCATCCTAAGGCCAGTGCTTATTGCTAATCTCCCTTGGTTAAATCGCTTAAATTCCGCAAGAATTTTATCCAGAAAACACATCCGAAGCTACCTATTGTTTTGAGTTTCCCTTAGAAATGTTATTGTATACACCGAAGAGGAAATTTGTGGTCTGTTTTGTGATTCCGGCCATACGTCACCAGTTTTTGCCCTTCTCGGCTGAAATCTTCATCCGTTTATCAACAAATTTTCACTGATCTTCCTTCTTTAGTTAACTTGAAAATCTTTTGAAGTTACGATTTTCCATCCGGCGAGAAATTTGGAACGACACCTCAGACAACCCTGATCACGGTTTTTCCCTACGGGTTCTAAAAGACCCTTTTCCAAAGACTGCACCATTGAGGGTATCACAATAACTTCTCTTTGAGGTAGTTAAACTTCAAATTCTTTTGATAAAATCCCCGTCGAGGCCAGCTCCAAACTTGTGCCTTCGTATCATTATGTAATATTTGGTACAGCTTCTTAGAAGCCATTTTAAAGGATCGTATTGCCGGATAAGCTTGTGAACTTTGACTTGGAACTTAAGGCTTTATGAGGGGCAGAACGGGAGTTCGGTGGTTTTCGGTCCGATAGGGGGTCGAAACTGGCAGAATCGTGTTTCCGACAAGTGCTTCATCAGCAGGGAAGTAGACTAATATTCTCTCTGGAGTATGCATTACTCTGGCCCTCTCGAATTTCTGAAATCAATGCCGAACTTCTCAACCTATCACGCCAATTATATCGATATTCAAGACTTAATTTCACCTTATTCGAGAGAAATTCTTTACGCTGAAATGACGCCGAACCTTTTGTCAAAAGGCGCCACGACCTTATTATTAACGCTCACTCATGTTTTCATTGTATACAAATAATAGCCCTCTCGGACACTTAAGAGAAAGTGCATTTAAAAAACTGAATAGATTGCATTCTTTTTCTCAGGCAAAAACATGTCCATCCAATATTTTCTAGAAAATATTACGTTTAAATTATGCAAAATCCTTTGTAAACGTGATCCACAAATCAGGGAAAACGCGTGAGGTTTCGGTGCGCCGTAGGATTAAGTTTTGATCCAATTAATTATTCCCCCATCGTCGAACGTCTGTCAGAAACTTTCTTATCCAAGGGTATACATACTCCATTTCGAAATTCCATATTCAAATGATTTACTTCGCTCTTTAGGGTTTTACCTAAGCGGTATTAATTAGAGACGGGACTGTGTTTGAAGCGTTACGTCCCTCCTACTCCGAAAAGGTTTAGTTTGTGGCGTTTAATTTTGTGCAAATGTCAACCCGGTAAACGGGCCCCTCTGAAGTTAAGAGTTTGCTTAAAAGAACCGTTTATCGCGCTTTGTAACAGGTTTTTCTTTTCTCGTATCTCCTTTTAACTTCCTCAATATTTATGTTTCAATTCTATGGTCCAGTTTTGCTGAATTACCTAATATTTGAAATAATGATATTATATCCCCTGAGTAACTCCGTTTGGCTACCTCCTAAAAAATTTTTCTAGGGAGAACCCGTTTAATTAATTAATGTAATCATTCTTTATTATGTGTTATGCTGTATGATGGTTCGATTACGTTAACTATTACTGAGTATGTGCAGATGGCCAATTGCACAGGTGGTCGAAGGACAGATGTGCTACAACGGATCTATCTTTCCTTTTGATCCGAAAGAGAAATGCTCTCGAAACAGGTTTTCTACACCCCCCCCCCTTTTTTTTTTCTTTTTTTACATTTCCCGGGTTTATAGGTCGATTACTTGGGGGCGCGTGATAAGTACAGTTTTTTTTTTATTTGAAAGCGTGAAAAAACAGCCATTTTCTAATTGCAAGCTTGTTTTTCTCTCCTTTAAGTTCCCGATTTCCATAGAAAACATCTAAAAAGAAAAACTTTGACTTTTTTCGAAGCACCTCTTCAATTCTGAAATCTCTAAAGGAGAAATTCAAAACCTTCTCATGGGTTGTCTTTTCTCCTAATTGTTTATTCTGTGTTTTCTCTACCTGGAAATACAGAGTGACAAAAGTAAATAACCGGGGAGGGAAAAAAAAACCCTTTTCACGCCCTTTTCATGAACCTGACAAATTATTCTAACGAAAAATCCTTGACCTAATAAAATTGATAAACGTTGATATTTTTCAACCTTTTAACCCTGAATTTCTATTTATTCTTTTATTTATTTTAAAGTATTTTCTGGACTATTTCAATTCCTCTAAGTATTCCCTACGTTTAATTATTCCCGATTTAGAATCTCTAATTTAACTAACACCTTTAAAGGTTCTATTTTCGAATCTACCTTTTAAATTAAAATCGATGCCGATAATTTTAAAGTTAAAATAATGGTGATTCTCGAAAGTGGACTGTATTTTTTTTTATTAAAGGGTTCGCAATTGAGTCAAAAAGGAATGAAAATTTCTACTTACGATACAGCTTCGGCCTCCAACTCGCTCACCTGTCGGGGGAATGAAGGAAAAGAGGAATTGGAAGGAAACCGACGTAGATTTGCTGATGATGGGCCGAATTGCCCTTTTTAGTCTGTCTAAATTTGCAGGGCCGATATGCCGAATTTTCACCGATTGTGAAATGACGAGAAAACAAAAGAAACGAACTTGTTTCCGATTTGGACAACTTGCAAAAACGATTTAACAATTTTACGAAACGATACGAAACAAACGATCTAAACTGTTCGAACGATTCGACGCGACTGAATATAAAAATTAAAATGGAAGCTATCTGCTTATGGACTTTGGTCCTTTTCTTAGACCCTAAGATTAACTTTTTTCAAATATGTAATTGAACATTTAATGCCATCTATTGGCTAACCCTTTAATTGGCGCGAACATCCCCCGCCCCTGAAGCAACGTCTTCAGACGCCATTAAAAAAAACGAATAAGAATTTCTATGTAAAGGACCGAGTCATCAACTTTAGTGTCCGAAACAAAAAAAATTAAAAGAACCTTTGTTAAACGATTTAAACCCTCAATCGTTTGAAAGAAAAAGAAAATGAGACATTAGCCACGGAAATTGGTAAATCTATGCGGAATCAATCACCGGTATACCAAACTCGACGAGGCGATATCCCAACTCCAAACAAACCAAGAACTAAAGAAACGATAAGAAAACAAAATCTTTACTGGCTAGGCAGCCTGAAAACCTTTATGGCCGGCCGAACCAGACATGACTTCGTCGCGAGACGCACCTTCACGACTCGTACAACACCCAAAACTCCCATTTCATCGATAAATGGTGACAAATATTTCAATTTTTTCGAGCATTGACGACCTGATTTTAACAACAAAAGATCATGTTCAAAAACGATAGACTGCACGACCTTACAGATCGCGAACTCTGCCTGATTCACGTCAGCAGCCTGCATGATCGGATAACTCAATAAACGCCATAAAAACCGAAGAATGAACACTACAACGTTCAACAAACGACTACCTTTTGACACTCGGTTGATGAGATCCACGATCGAGTTCTGCGGCGACCTTGACTCCGCGATTGCTTGCAAAACCACTTTTGCTTCGGGAGGATCCCCTTCGATGTTCGACGGATCGTCCTTGAACGGTAAAGACACACAATATCGTCCAGACGGATCTCGCTGCACAGTCGATGTAAAGTGCTGTTCACAGTCCTCCTCTTCCACTGTGCGTTCCGGTTGAGCCCCGGAAGGAACTTCTTCGATTTTCCAAAACCTTTCAAGTGAAACCTTAAGATCCTCGTTTTCCCCAACACTCAATAGCGCAATCGGATTTATCGGATTTAAACTATCGACTATAGTCTTACCCATAACAACATACCCTAATCGACTATGTATCGCTACCGGTTGATTAATTTTACCCACTATCTTAGTGCCCGTCAACAGATGTGGCACCAATTCGGCACCGATTATGCCATCAACCTCTCTTGGTGTCGCAAATTCCTCATCTGCAAGTTTTAAATGCTTAAGATGATCCAACCGTGACATATCGACTTTAACGACAGGCATCCTATCCACGATTTTATTTATAACAAACGGTTCTAGATCGAATTCACACTCTTCATCAAAACGAGACCTAATTTTTACGAAAGTTTGTCCAACTATTCCACTGGGATTTCCCCCTATTCCTAAAACTGACGACTGTCCTTTCTTAACCGCTAAACCCAACCTATGACAAGCCTTCGTCGTCAAAAAATGACATTGGCTTCCAGAGTCTAACAACAGACGAATTTGGTTTATTTGCTTTTGCGAATCTACCACATTAGCTACTACGGTCGCTAAAAGCACGGTAGTTTCTGGCGTTACTTTCGACTCCCCCAAAGCACATAGCGACGTTGATGAGTTTTCCGAAGCCTTCGCTTCATTTTTCGCTGGAAATTCAAAATGGAGTAACGAATGATGATCTAGCTCACATTTGGTGCATGAAGCTTCGATTTACAATCCTTGGAATGATGGGCCGATCCTAAACATTTCAAACAAAGCCCCTTCGATTTTATCGATCTAAATCTCTCCCAAGGCGATAATTTCAAAAATTGACGACAACTCGTGATCAAATGGTTCGCCTTTCCACAGTGGTCGCAACGACTAAGGACCGATTCTGATTCGTTATCAACGACTAACACATGCGCAACCCTTGCTGGCTTCTTTCCCTCACCTGAAAAAGACGCTGATCCCTTGCTCTAAGCATTGCAATTGTTTTTCGGCAAAGGAAACTAAATCTGTGAACGTAGGTTCATCTTTATCCCTCATGGACGACTCGAACTCCCTTCTGGACATAGGGTCAATGACCTTCAGTCCTTGATAAAGAAAAACCTTACCGACCAAATCTTCCAGATTCAATCGCTTCAATGCGGCGACTGACGCACAGAATACGTCTAAAAACAATTCCAGGTTCTCCTTGGACTCGACCTTAAGTGGGGAAAAATTTAAAATTTTCTCAACGTACCTATCACAGACCGCACGCGAATCCGCATATCTCGACCAAATCAAATCCTTTATCACTTTGTAGTTCTCCCCTGTGGGCCCGATTTGGCTGCACATTTTTAAGGCAGAACCAGTCAGATGAGAAACCAAAAATGAGACCTTGTGTAAATCCGACAACGACTTGTTGTTATGGATCAGCGATTCAAACAGCTGTGAAAACACCGGCCAATCATCCTGTTCCCCCGAAAAGGGCTTGATTTGGAGTTTTCCTAACAAAAACTTGGAATCTACGAGCGGTTCCGACTCAACTTTCACACTCGTCGACTCCTGCGACTTAGTGGTCTCCGAGCCACCTATCAATTTATATAATTTTGCGACATAATATATGCAATCCATCATATCACCTATATCAACAAATTGAGGATCAAAATTCGAATCAAGTTCAAGTCTAAGTCGGTTGTATTTCATCTCATACTCTTTAAATTCATTAACCGTCTCCTCACAACCCGGAAACATCAATTTAAATGATTTGACATCTTTTGACTCAGGTTTGGAAACATCTACTATTTTCTTGGCATAATCATAACACCTTTGTAAACGACTAAACAACTGCTCTCGTTTTTTCAGGACGATTTTTACCTCGATTTCTGCCATAATACGAATGAATGCAACCCAAACAATTGAAATTCCAAATCGTCAAAAAAAGGTCTAATTAAATGAAAATTAAAAAAAGAAAGACTGATAAATTTCTAAAGGATTAACACGACGCGTAAGTGATGACTCACTCCTTTTACAAAAGATTAGGGGATCTGAAAATTCAGGCTCGAACCACGACCGACAAAAACTTGAATTTCATGAAAATGCAAGCTCAATCCGAACCCGGTAGGACCAAAAATGGTGATTCTCGAAAGTGGACTGTATTTTTTTTTTATTAAAGGGGTTCGCAATTGAGTCAAAAAGGAATGAAAATTTCTACTTACGAATACAGCTTCGGCCTCCAACTCGCTCACCTGTCGGGGGAATGAAGGAAAAGAGGAATTGGAAGGAAACCGACGTAGATTTGCTGATGATGGGCCGAATTGCCCTTTTTAGTCTGTCTAAATTTGCAGGGCCGATATGCCGAATTTTCACCGATTGTGAAATGACGAGAAAACAAAAGAAACGAACTTGTTTCCGATTTGGACAACTTGCAAAAACGATTTAACAATTTTACGAAACGATACGAAACAAACGATCTAAACTGTTCGAACGATTCGACGCGACTGAATATAAAAATTAAATGGAAGCTATCTGCTTATGGACTTTGGTCCTTTTCTTAGACCCTAAGATTAACTTTTTTTCAAATATGTAATTGAACATTTAATGCCATCTATTGGCTAACCCTTTAATTGGCGCGAACAGTCATCTCGTCCTAAAAGGGGCGTAGCTGTTAGGACGAGAATACTTTCGGACGAGAATACGTCAGTTTATTTTTCTTTTCTTATTATTTTTAGGACGAGATGTGTGCCCCCGGATTAATGTACTGAGGAAAACTGAAGAAAATGCATTCGGTTCGGGTGATAGATTCAGAACACTAGAGTCCGTGGTTCGATCCCAGAGCATTGAAAAAGATTTATTTAAGGATATTTTCTTTTATTCTTTAAGGATGTCTTCTCTTGAACTATCGACGCAGTTTTTTTTCAAAATTCTTTATTTGTACATGTTTCGAGAGCTATTCGCTCTCCTCATCAGCCATTTCAAGACGAAGAAGTCTTGAAATGGCTGATGAGGAGAGCGAATAGCTCTCGAAACATGTACAAAATAAAGAATTTTGAAAAAAAACTGCGTCGATAGTTCAAGAGAACATCCTTAAAGATTAAAATAACACGACGGAAAAAGAAAAAAGAAGAAAGAAAAATATTTTCTTTTATAATCAAGTCAAGGACCGCTCTAGGGTATTTCGTTGCCTACTCGCCGGAAGATGGATATTTTAGAAGAAACAGAAACGTTTCATGTACTATACGATAAATAAATTGTTCCGGAGAAAAAATACGCTTGGGTTTTTGTTATTGTAAGAAATGTTTATCAACTCGACGAGTGGTTTGTTGATAAAGTAATGATCGTCGAAGAAGGGTGGGAGAGAAAAAAAAAAAACGGAATCGAAAGTCAAAAATAAATGAAAGTCGTGCCTCCGGGAGCTGTAAAGCCGTTCGACGGGAACAATATTGACACAAGAAATTACAAATGTCGCCTTAATTTAATTCTTGATCAATTTTCTCTTTTCATTTATATACTCAACGACAAATTAAAATTACAATTAACGTTTATGTTGCAGGTGGTGTGAACACGAGTTCAACATGACGGAAGATGAGCCGTGCCATTCAAGAGAAAGGTATTCAGAAATTTATCCAACCTATTTAGTTTAATCGAAGTGAAACAAAAGCCATTTAAAAAAATAGTCTTTTTAAAAACGAGACTTGAATAAATTAAAAGTCTAAACGGGAGGACCAGTTTTATCGATTCCGTTTTGTTAAATATTTATAATTTCCTCGTTATCGGAAGCAATATCTGTCTCTAGTGTTGCACTCATAAACTTTGTTAATAAAACAACTCAAAGGAAGTTGGACAATCTTTGATTTAATACGTTTATCACGAGAGTGAGTTTATCGAGGAAACTAAATTTAAATGAAAACAAACTCGCGGCGGCGGTCTTAATGTGATTAAAATGGGATAAGTAAGTGCTTGAGGGAAATCCTGGATGAGGGTTAGCATAACTAGTTCTAGAATCGATTATACCGAAATTTTTAAAACAGATTTTAAAAAGTAGGAAGTATTAGGTGTACAAAATGAAACTCGGCTAAAATCTACAAAATTCAAATTTACCCTGTGGCTGAGTTCATTTGTACACCTAATAAATAAAAATTGTAGGAAATTTAATTTTCTATAAATTTGTACTTAATTATTTTTTTCTAGGATGCACCATTTTCGGAAAATAATTTTTTTTAAATAAATTTATCTTGAAAACAGTGCGTCCTAGAGAAAAAATGAATAGAATAAAAATTAAAGAGAATTGAATTTCCAACTGATTTATTTAGTACATTTTTCAATATCTGTAACGGTTTACGATTTACAAGCCTTTAAAAATTAACCTTCTTAATGGTTATACTTCAATAACCTTCTTACACGGAGAAGGTTAACTTCTGATGGACTTATCGCCTAAAATGTTCAAAATTTTGAAAAAATGAACTACTAGGTGTACAAAACGAAACTCGGTCAAAATCTACAAAATTCAAATTTACCCTGTGGCTGAGTTTCATTTTGTACACCTAATAAATAAAAATTGTAGGAATTTAATTTTCTATAAATTTGTACTTAATTATTTTTTCTAGGATGCACCATTTTCGGAAAATAATTTTTTTTTAAATAAATTTATCTTGAAAACATTGCGTCCTAGAGAAAAAATGAATAGAATAAAAATTAAAGAGAATTGAATTTCCAACTGATTTTATTTAGTGCATTTTTTCAATATCTGTAACGGTTTACGATTTACAAGCCTTTAAAAATTAACCTTCTTAATGGTTATACTTCAATAACCTTTTACATGGAGAAGGTCAACTTTTGATGGACTTAAAAGCCTAAAATGTTCAAAATTTTGAAAAAATGAACTACTAGGTGTACAAAATGAAACTCGGCTAAATCTACAAAATTCAAATTTACCCTGTGGCTGAGTTTCATTTTGCACACCTAATAAATAAAAATTGTAGGAAATTTAATTTTCTATAAATTGTACTTAATTATTTTTTCTAGGATGCACCATTTCCGGAAAGTAATTTTTTTTTTAAATAAATTTATCTTGAAAACAGTGCGTCTAGAGAAAAAATGAATAGAATAAAAATTAAAGAGAATTAAATTTCCAACAGATTTTATTTAGTGCATTTTTCAATATCTGTAACGGTTTACGATTTACAAGCCTTTAAAAATTAACCTTCTTAATGGTTATACTTCAATAACCTTCTTACACGGAGAAGGTCAACTTTTGATGGACTTTATCACCTAAAATGTTCAAAATTTTGAGAAAATGAACTACTAGGTGTACAAAATGAACTCGGCTAAAATCTACAAAATTCAAATTTACCCTGTGGCTGAGTTTCATTTTGTACACCTAATAAATAAAATTGTAGGAAATTTAATTTCTATAAATTTGTACTTAATTTTTTTCTAGGATGCACCATTTTCGGAAAATAATTTTTTTTTAAATAAATTTATCTTGAAAACAGTGCGTCCTGAGAAAAAATGAATAGAATAAAAATTAAAGAGATTGAATTTCCAATTGATTTTATTTAGTGCATTTTTCAATATCTGTAACGGTTTACGATTTACAAGCCTTTAAAAATTAACCTTCTTAATGGTTATACTTCAATAACCTTCTTACACGGAGAAGGTCAACTTTTGATGGACTTTAACGCCTAAAATGTTCAAAATTTTGAAAAATGAACTAGGTGTACAAAATGAAACTCGGCTAAAATCTACAAAATTCAAATTTACCCTGTGGCTGAGTTTCATTTTGTACACCTAATAAATAAAAATTGTAGGAAATTTAATTTTCTATAAATTTGTACTTAATTATTTTTTTCTAGGATGCACCATTTTCGGAAAATTTTTTTTTAAATAAATTTATCTTGAAAACAGTGCGTCCTAGAGAAAAAAGTAGATGAAGAAAGAAACCTAAAAATAGAATAAAATTAAAGAGAATTGAATTTCCAACTGATTTTATTTAAAGCATTTTTCAATATCTGTAACGGTTTACGATTTACAAGCCTTTAAAAATTAACCTTCTTAATGGTTATACTTCAATAACCTTCTTACACGGAGAAGGTCAACTGGACTTTATCGTCTGAAATGTTTAAAATTTTGAAAAATGAAACTACTAGGTGTACAAATGAAACTCGGCTAAAATCTACAAAATTCAAATTTACTGAGTTTCATTTTGTACACCTAATAAAAAAAAAGTTTTATCAAATTATGCAGGAAGAAAATAATTTTTACCGAATTAGGAAGTAATACAAGCTTCCAAGTTTGTAAGAAAAGAAAAAAAACTCATTTGTAAGTTACTTTAAGTAAATTTGTCGGCGTTTGTCTCTTTTCGTAAAAAGTTTAAGGTGGGGTGTAATCTAAATTGTTTTCTTCCGACTATCGTGTCCGGTGGAAGAAGAACAAAAGAATATTATTAGGCCGGGAGGTGAAGAAAAAGCGACTATAGCCCAAGTCTCCTTGTCTTTCCAGATTAAAACTCGTCATCTGAAACTCTCTTTACGACTTTCTACCTCGGCGACCTAATAACTTCCATGTTCCCTCGGGGCGAAACTTAACTGTAGAGCCTTGACGGCTTATAAAAACAAAACGGCCTCTTGGTTAAAAATACATTTCATTTCAAACTTTTTAACGGAAAATTTAAAAAAATTTTAATCATAAAAAAGCTCGGCTAATACCGAAAAAATCGATCAGTGACGCGTTCTTTCTGAAGGGTGCCCAGATCTCAAGGGCTCTTCAGAGAAATATCCGTTTTTATTGCAAAAAAAAAGTTTTCAGACAGAACTTTTTAATGAGAAAATATTTTTAAAACTTTTTCAAACGTTTATTCAATTCGTATCCACGAAAAAAGAGAAACTTTACACGTCATAGAACCTCATAATTTTGCACGATAATAACCTAAGTGTACTGTATGTATTTAATTCTATTAATGTTATTTGCTAAGAAAGTAGTCAATTTTGCTAATGCTGATTTGGGTCGATTTTCTACGAAACATTCTCGATAAAAATGAGAAGCAAAGCAAAAACTAATTTTCAACTAAGAATTCGGGGACTTGATTTTGGCAGCTCTGCTTTTGACATAGATATGAGCCAACCCAAAATAACGAAAACTTCTACAATAAAACGTCAAAAAGCGAGAAGTTGATAGGAAAAAAAATAAACAAAAATGTTATTTTACTGATAGCGGGGATGTGGAGGCGGGAAAAAAAAAGAAAGTAAAATACAATACAAAATGTCACGGCCCAAGGTTTATTTTTACTTTTTACATTTTGTTTCAACAATCTGAACGTTTTTAGTCAATTTAATAAAATCACTTCGAATGACAGGTTAAAGGAGAGCAAAGCCGTTTAAAATTAAATGAGATTTTTATTCACCTTTGTGACGTCGTTGGATTTTAATTATTCAATGAAAAGAAGAAAAAAAAATTTTTTTTAGCTGAATTTAAGATTTTAAGATAATAGCAGGATTTCCAACGCCGCCAAAGCACGACAGGGAGCGAAAAAGCTTGAAACTCGGAATAAATATTTAGTCTTCAAATTTAAGCATTTTTAAAGGAGTTTATACTGGATTTTAGGAGTTATCCTCGGCTTTTCGACAGAATAACACTTTTTTAATAGAATTTTATGAGTCGTACCGATTTTCTGTAGCTTTTTACTCGGTTTTGTGACAGAAGCCCCATTTTAACCAGATTTTCAGGAGTTTCTGTAGGTTTTTTGGCTTTTTTTTTCCTTTCAATCATCAAATCCTTTCAATCATCACCTTGTCTAACCGTCAAGACAGTTTATTAAAGGATCGAAAGAGAAAAACTATTTCACAAGCACGGGATTTCCCGGGTCTTTCTCTAACCCTCGTCCGCCTAGATTAGAGAGCCCAGAGTTGGGCATTATTTTTATTCGTAAATACGAATACGATTCTATTTTACGACTGCTATTTGCGAATACAAATACAAATTTATTTGTATTCGCACTTTTGAATAAATATACATTTGTATTTACAAAATCACAGCAGAGAAAGAATATATATTTGTATTTGTTAGTTCGAATACGTATATTTTCGTATTCGCAGGCAAAAAATACAAATAAATTCGTATTCGAAGGAAAAAAATACAAATGAATTCGTATTCGTAGGAAAAAAATACAAATAACTCCGTATTTACACGAAAAAAAAATACGATATATTCATATTTACAGCAAAAAATACGCATATATTCGTATTCAGGATAAAAAATATAAATACATCCGTATTTACTGAAAAAAAAATGCGATTACAATTTTTTTTCGTGTAAATACGAATGTATTCGTATTTTTTGTCTGTAAATACGAATATATTCGTATTTTTTTTTTCGTGAAATACGAATATATTCGTATTTTTTTTCGTGTAAATACGAATATTTTCGTATTTTTTTTCGTGTAAACGAATATATCGCATTTTTTTCGTGTAAATTTGAATATATTCGTATTTTTTCGTGTAAATACGAATATATTCGTATTTTTTTCGTGTAAATACGAATTATTTGTATTCTTTTCCTGCGAATACGAATTTATTTGTATTTTTTGCCTGCGAATACGAATTATTTGTATTCTTTTCCTGCGAATACGAATTTATTTATATTTTTTGCCTGCGAATACGAATTTATTTATTTATTTTTTGCCTGCGAATACGAATTTATTTATTTATTTATTTTTGCCTGCGAATACGAATATATTCGTATTTTTTTTCATGTAAATACGATATTTTCGTATTTTTTTCGTGTAAATTAGAATATATATTTGTATTTTTTGTCTGTAAATACGAATATATTCGTATTTTTTTTCGTGTAAATACGAATTTATTTGTATTCTTTTCCTGCGAATACGAATTTATTTATTTATTTTTGCCTGCGAATACGAATTTATTTATATTTTTGCCTGCGAATACGAATTTATTTGTATTTTTTTTCCTGCGAATACGAATTTATTTATATTTTTGCCTGCGAATACGAATATAACCGTATTCGAACTATTGAATGTAATATATTCTTATTTCTCTGCTGTGATTTTGTAAATACAAATGTATATTTATTCAAAAGTGCGAATACAAATAAATTTGTATTTGTATTCGCAAATAGCAGTCGTAAAAATATATAGTATTCGTATTTATGAATAAAAATAATGCCCAACTCTGGAGAGCCCTTCGCCTTGGGACTGCAACTCATCCTTCCGGTAAAACTGCAATTCCGAGACTCTCAGGGATCACCGTAGATCTTCTGATAAGCTTGTGATATTGTTAAGGATTATTTCCAACAGATTGATAAAAAAAATTCAGTTTATTTCACAATGAAGTAAAAAACGGCCATTGTTTCTGAAAAGGATCATAATTTTTTCGTGATTTGAGAGGTGGAAGAAAAGGAAAAGCGGGGAATAGCATTGTCACGCCGACAAAACCTCTCGTAAACACACCCTTCGTTTCTTCACGCCCACCCGTCATCTCTCCACTTCAGCCACCCCTGAACCTCTTGAAATAAAACGAGAGAAAACTCGAACGCTTGAAACTCCTCGAAAACGCGCCGGAGCAAAAGGTTAAAAAACCGGGGGATGAAGTTTTACCCGCGACGCGTGCAAATTAGGGTCAGAAAAGGGGCTTCTTATCGCACTATCTTATCATGCGAGCCCGGGCTGGTAGTTGTTGCCAATTTGATCCTCGTGGGGTTTTTTTACGTCACAAAAATCCCAATGAAATAACATCTTGACAAAAAGAAACAAAATCCAGTTCAAAAACATGATAAGCTTAAAGTTTTAAAGATTTTTTAAAAAATTATATTTTTTTTTAAAGCAAAAAGTAGTCGTTACAAGCCACTTTTGAAGAAGAGCACATTAATATTTATTCGCCGAAAACCTTTAGTGCGATAACGAAAAGTAACGGACGAGATTAAAGCTAAGAGTCCTTTCTGTAATATTCATGTAATCCCACATCGCTTTTAAAAGCGTTTTTTCAAAAAGAAAAAAAAAATCCGCCTAAAGGTGGCCGACAATAGGGGGCCTCTTTTTCACCCTCTTTCCGTTCGATATTTGGGTCACGAAAATTTAACAACATTTTGCCATCTTCAACGTTCTTATAAGGTAAAGTTTTCTATACATTTCGTAAATCCCCCTCTTTTCGAAAGAGTTTCTTCGTTAAGACGCTAACTTATTTGTAAGGATAAAGAGCGAAGGAAAAGTTGATTGGAAGGCCCTTTGCTTCTGAGAAGATTCCCAACGTAGCCTAAACAAGATTGAAAAGCTAGCTAGTAGAAGATGAGAACCATTTAACCGAATAAAACAACAAAACGATTGTTATTCTTCGCTCTCTCAAATGAATTTGAACTCAGTGAGAACTTCATTTTAAAAATTGTTTAATTTAAAAATATAAAGTTAGAGAAAAGGATTCGACTGTTAAATCTTCAAACTTTCAAAAATACGAAGAATGAAACTGCAGAATTCTAATTATGCGGGCAAAAAGCAAACAGAAGCAGTTAATCATAAGCAACCTTGGCGAAAGAAAAACCTTTTTTGTTTAACGATTCTAAAAGGAGAGTAATTGACTTAAGGCTCCGTAATTAAAACCCGGATTCGAAGGATCGACTTATCGACTGATTAAACATCGATTGTCGTCCGGGAAACCGTCATCTCGGATCATTTTCGGGAACGCAAACAATATGAGGACAGTAATGACCTAATTAAAAGTCCTAAGCCGTAAAATTTCATGAAAGGTGTTAAAAGGCAATAAACGTCCTTCATAACGTGTGGGGGCCGTAAAAGCCAACAGTCGTTATTACGCTTTAGCGTTACCCAAACCGGGAAATTTATACACTGGAACTTTTAATAATGAACAGCCCACATATGGAGATCCATATTGTTCAAAATATGAATTTTAGGAATAAATTACATAATTGAAAAACTATCCAAAAAGTGCTTCCTTCACACCAATGTAAGAACCAGAATATCAAAAAACTGGTAACTGATTTAGAACCTTCCCAGTCTCCAGAATTAACCTAAGAGGAAGAACAATAGAAGCTTAAAGTGTGCAGTCTGTAAGGGGGGACTAGCAAAAGATTTTAGCGTTTAGAGAGTATAAAGAGGGAACCCCTGCGAGAAAACATGAAAAATCAAGTAACTAATACTTAGTGAGAAGTATTTTTGACAATAAAAATATTTCTGACTCATACGAAAAGTTTTACTTATGGAACATAATAAAAACATACAGAATAATTAAAATAGGTCAAACTTCTTGAAGAATTGGCATTTTTTGATTGATTGGAGGACGATGGGGATTAAATAAACAACACTTCCGCAAGACCGGAGAGTCGTGATGGTTTGCCGAGTTGGATTTACCCATACAAAATGTCTACTAAAGCCGAAACCGGTCGTTTTTGAGTTGTGTTTTTTTGAAAAATATTTTCGAGTTTTTACTTTAAAACCGCTTACTCTAAAACGTTTTCCTTGTAGGGCCGTAGTTCAATTTAAACTAAAAACGTTAATAACTTCAGAGAGACAAAACAGGTTCCTTTCTAAATTCTCCAAAAGTATAAAAATAAATTATCATTTGTGATTTATTTAAAACTTTGAAGATCTATCTCAAAGGTTTTAATCTCAAATAAAACACCTATTAGAACTCAAAAGTGCAAGGGAGTGTAAAAAAGAGAGAGAAAATTTTAGGAGTAGAAACGGATAGAAAAAAAATTAACAGATTCCTCTTCTTTAATGTCAACAGTCGACCTTTTCGAACTAAAAGAAGGTCAAGATTTTAAGACCACTTTAAGATAAGTTAATGACGAAAGTATTGATTATTTTACTTGAAATACGTTATTAATTCCCTTTTTAAGTTTTTCAATAAGCATACAAAATAGATTGGTTCTTAAAACAACAATCTTTCTCATTTTGGCTAACGACCAAATGGTTTTAATAATAAACTTGAAGGGTTCAGGAGGAAAATGATTGATTCTGTATGTTTGTTCAGACCGAACAATATAATTAATCCCCTTGAGGTTTAAAGGATTAAGAAAAATTTTAACGAATTCTTTTTTTTTTTTAAATCTACAGATCTAAATCCGGTTTCGCTTTTCAAACTAACGAGTTGTCAACATGTATCCCCCATTCGCGGACGGTATTAGCCTGTAATATTCATGAGTCGATTCATTTTTTCGTAATTGAAATGGGATCAGCTTCCCGTTAAAAGGTTCCTCTCGAAAATATCATTTCAAACTAGATTAATCTATTCAATTAGAAGGTGATTTCGAAAAAAATTAAATATTAATATTATACAAAAATAAAAATCCAAACAATTTTTTAAAATCCCTTAAAAAGGGACCGTGGACTTTCCGAGAAGCCACGTGTGGAGATGAGATTAATTGGAGGAAAAAAAATTAGGTTATCATGATCCCTCGATTTTCTTTTTAAAACGATTAAAAAGGAAAATTGACGTTAAAAACTGAAATAAAATATACGACTTCCGAAGTTATTGTGATACCCTCCACGTCGGGTTTTTGGCGAGGGGTCTTCCAGACCCCGTAGGGTAAATTCGAATATGGATCTACACCGATCTCAACTTTGTTTGTGGTTCCGGCCGGCCGTAGCATTTTTTCCGGAACACTTTCGTTTTCATCCGATTTTCACCAAATTTCACCAAAATACTCCTTATATTTTTAAGAATTTTTGGTGTAAAAAAATTGCCACTTTTTAATTATTAATTTTGTTTAGTAGGGAGAAATTTCATACTTCTACCCATTACGAGAGGCATATTCCCTAGGCCAAAGAGCCCTTTATTTCTACCTTGACTTAAAAAATTTCGAAAAAAAAGAACTTGGAAAATTTTCGAAAAAACCGAAAATTTTTGTAAAAAAATACAGAAAATTTTTTGAAAAAAAAAAGGCAAAAAAAAAGGAAAACCCGGAAAATTTTTTGAAAAAAAAAAATAGGAAAATTTTTCGAAAAAAAAAATTAAATTTCCTCTTCCTTATCTTCCCCTTCTTTATACTTTCCCTCCTTCGTTATACTTTCGTTCCCTTATACTTCCCCTCTGTAATACTTCCCCCCGTTTTACGTCCCCTCCGTATACTTCCCCCTCCTATATTGTTACTTCTCTTCAAGGAAGTTTTCGTTGCAGCTCTTCAAACAAGTACTATTTTCCGTTTCAAATAAAAGGCTTACTTTTGCATTAAGGATCCATGGGATAAGAGAAAAAAAAAGTTCATAAACGTTCACTTTTCTATATTAGACCCCGAAGGTTGCAGTTATACAATTATCCCTTATATCTCAGACGGATCTCCGAAAGTTATGCCCTTTCCCACGGAGAGAGTAAAGAAAAAAAATTGATATTAAAATTTCTTCGTTTACTCGTTTTTATAACGGTATAATAAAAAGCACTGTTTAAATATTAACCTTATTTAAAAACATATTAAGGTTCTAGCTTAATTTTGTCTCCCTTTTCAAGGTTCAAAACGGTTAAAGACGTTTTCTTTAGCCCTCTGAAAATTCGGGCCACGTTCCTTTTATGTCTAACGATAAAAACGTTTCTCGTTTTATTTAACGACTTTGCGAAATGTCAACATTGGTAGTTAAGGATAACAGACTGAGGGAATTGTTATAGGAGCACCTGGGTAAAATCGAAACCTATATTCAATTTGCATAATTTGTACATGTTACGGTTGGATAGGAGGTCTAATTTAAGTTTCAACGTGGAAAGAGGTATTAAGGGGGGAAAAAGCATTTTTAATTTCACGGTCGGAAGTTTCCTGTTGACATTCAAAATTAAGGGAATTTTCCGAGATCTTTGGTGATAGGTCAAAAGTAAAATTTGAAGTGTCCAAGAAAGAAGAGCAAAATCATGATCAAAACTACGCGGTCTAGAAGACCCTTAAATGACATCGTACAAAGCATTTCACCCGAAAGCAGTTGAATAAAAAAAATCTGCATTTCGATAGAAAAAAATTGTAGTTCACCATAATACGATTCTCTTATTTTTGTTTTTTATCCTAGAACAAGTTAATGGTGGTGAGTTTGATGGATAAATCTAGGAGTGGTCCTAGATTTATCTTTTATCGATTTATCACCATAATATAATGCATTCAACATAAAACGTTTCGCCATAAACGACATTTTCAATAAATACAAGTCGACATAAAAAAATTGAAAGTCACCATAACGCTTCTCATAAAATCCTCTCTTTAAACTTGTTTCGCCATAAAACTGTTCTGTCGTTTGGGCATAATACATCTCACCATAAACTAGGGACAGCGAAAAGCAAGCCTACTTTCTCCGTTTAAAACGCGATTATGGTGAAACGACAAAAACTTGAAACTTGACAGTTCACCATAATGAAATTCAACATAAGTAAAGCATCTCAACAAACTTGGAAAAGCAAGCAGGCAGCCAATGGGATCAGCTCGTTTATGACACACGGAGATAATTTTGTCCTCTCCTGAGTATGTGCGAATTGCATTACGGTGAACTGTCAATTTTTAAGGTTTCCGTCGTTTCGCCATAATCGCGTTTTAAACGGCGAAAATGAGCTTTTCTCTTTGGCTTTCCCTAGTTTATGGTGAGATGTGTTATGCCCAAATAGTTTTATGGCGAAACGACAAGTTCTTTAAAATGAATGTTTCCTTTATGTTCAACTGCGTTATGTTAAACGGCAAACTTATGTCGAAACTACAAATGTTAAATCTCTTCTTTATGGTGAGTATTTGTTCAAATACATTATGGAGAACGTTTTCGACTATTTTCTTTATGTTGCAGATTTTTATGGTGAACGGTGACTCGCGATTTCTGCTATTTTATGGTCAAATGCATTATGGCGAACTCGGGCTTTACAATAACTTTGAGGAAGATGATAAAAATTTCGCCCAAAAGCAAATTCTATAATTCGGCGGTTGTGAATGACTTCCTTTTGAGGAATAATCAATACGTCCTGTAAGGGAATACCTTTTGGGATTAACTGGGAATTCTAGCAAAGGAATAATGCCATTGAAGCTCTACTTCTTTTTGTGATAGACCACAATTATTTAGGGATTATCAATAAATGCGAATTCGAACCTCTAAAATGTTTCGGAGAGCGTGAAAGCCACAATTCGTTAATCGGATGCTCAACGCACGGCACGTTCACCCTCAGCACGTTCCTCGCATTCTCACATTTCCTAATCTGAAAAGGTTCCCTTTGAATTAGAACGAGAAGGCGGGTCGGAATGTGCATCAAAAGCAAACCACAGACTAATTACGAAATTCGGATAAATTTTGGTTAAAAAACACGTTTGACCTCTCAATAGCGAAAACGTCTTAATTGCAAACAATCGAGTTTTCCCCATCCCACATCTTCTCCAATTTTATCAACTGGAGATTATCTCTTTCGCAGAAAGCGCCATTTCGACATCGAAGTAATCAATTAGAGTAACCTAATAAACAGCGCGCCAAGGTCAAGATAATTTAATTACTTGGCAAAGTTTTTTCAAGGACCTTTTTTAAACAGTCCAAATCAGTATAAAACCTAAAAATATTTTTTTATACACGATCATAATATCAAACTTAACCAATAATAGAGGAAGAAATGACTGTGATAACGGGTATCTCACGACGCGTTTCGGCTTAAAAAGCCTCGTCAGGTGTGCTTTCCCTCTATCAAAATCATTCTTTTTCACTGTGAACCCATCTCCCAGATTTTAGTAGACACAGCAGGAAGCTGGAAACAACCGTTTCCCGGAAGCTCACCGCCGCCACCGTTCTTCAAGAACGGTTGTTTCCAGCTTCGCTGTGTCTACTAATATCTGGGATGGGGTACACAGTGAAAAGAAGAAGATTGTGATAGAGGCTCACCTGACAAGGCTTTT
>JACGAQ010003661.1:0-25898 GCA_014119065.1 Orius insidiosus
GTTCTTGGTAATGAGTCTACCGATGTCGTTGTGTAGACCGGTCAGAAACGCTCTCAGCGTGATTCCTTCTAGCTACCCATTGCGGGCGTATAACCTTCTAACATTTTTGCTTTAGTCAAGGTTAGGGTGAACAATTTAGAGGACCTTTCATAGAATGAAAGGTCTCGTTGCTTTGTTGCTTAATTTTAGCAAGTTCAATTGTTAGTGTGAGCAGGTCACGTTTTGTCGCCGAAGTTGGCGAGGAGGGCGACTTTTACCTCTTCCCAATTGTCCATAGGAAGATGAAAAGTAGTTTGCGCCGCTTTCCCTTTTATCTTAGCCTTTATGTTGCTAATAGCACCTCATTTTCGTAGCAATTTACGTTTTCTGTGTCCCAAATTTCTCGATTATCTTATCGCCTCGGGCGATGAAGTTTTGTAATGTTTCTGGTTCTCCAGTGAAGTCGGGGATGCACCCGAATCTGCCTTCGATGGGCCATTCCTATTCCTGTCGTTTGGCAGAGTATTTACGATCCCATGGATCATTGTTGTAATTGCTCTGGGCTTAATATAAAGTTGGCTTGTTGTGCCATTCTGATTGGGGTAGTATAGTTTTAACTGCTTTTTTATGTTTCCCAATTTTTTTGGATTTTTTTCGGAAAGTTCGCTTTTGCCCTTTTCGCGGTCTCTAATTCTGAGGCAAGTAACTATCTCTTTAGAAGTTGCGGGAGGAGACAAAAGAAAAATAACCTGTTGTCACTTACAGGAATATTGTGATCATTCTGCGTGCAGGTGTCTTTTTCCGGGCTCTTCGTATTCCGTTGATCCGTTGGTTTGAAGTGTTTTCGAATACCGGTCACGAGTCGTAAAAACGAACCGAATTTTTTCAAAGATTAAATTCGTCGACCGGTCCTACCGACTGCGCCAAATATAAGTTCTTTAACGAAAAAACACTTTTTAAAAACAAACTTTTTTATTTTATTAAAATTACAACGTATCGAACGAGAGTAAACAATGAAATGACACAGAGATAAGGTGTTGGGGTTATATGCAGATTGAAGGGTCAGCATTTTAGGTATAGTACATACGCATTGAATAGGTGAAATCGTGGGAAATGATTCTCTAAGCGGATTTACTGTCGCCTACGGAGACAAATGCTGAAGTAGCGTTCTCTTGTTCTCTATGCTTCTATTGCGTGTTGACCTTGGAAGAGGTTGGTACTTTAATGATTAAATGGTTGTTTGAATTATTTTCATTTTTTATATATTTTTCTAAATCCTAACGATTTTTTCCATGGGATATTTTTCACAATTTTATTTTGAAATTTTCAAAAATGCGGAGATATGTCTGTCTTAAGTCAGATTTATCTTTTTTTTTCGCAATTTTTTCCGATTTTCACTAATTTGTAAGGATCTTCTCTTTGTTTCTCTTGAAAATGCCGAGAGCTTTTTTCGAATTTCACCAATGGCGGAGATGTTCTGTTTTGAATTTTAAAAACTGCACTGCGGCCGAGCCGTTGCGTTGGTCCGATTTTCACCAAGTACTTCTTATGCTATTTTAAGAATTTTTGGAGGATTTTTTTTTTAAATCGGACCAACGCAACAGTACAGTAGCAGCGCAGTTTTTAAAATTTGAAACTAAAATTTGGGATTATTATAATTATTGGTTTCGTAAAAATGTAGATATCAATAGAAATAGCCGCCGTCCTCGCCACCTTAAAAAATTATGTATTTAAAAAAAAATTTTTAATAACATTGTTTTGTGTTGCCTACATCTCGTCCGAAAACACCTCTTCCTAAAGGCGGTCCTGTGCGAGGCTGCCGAGGCGAGGCTCGCCTAGGGCTGCCGTACGGGAATCTAAAAATAGAAACGAACGCTCCCGAGGTGGCGAATTAAAATAGACATCATCTATGCAGAAAGACATCTCGTCCGAAAAATCTGGAAATAAAATAGTGGAGGCTATCAAATAACTTCTCTTCGGAAGTTATCAAATGTTATCTCATCC
Organism: Orius insidiosus; assembly: GCA_014119065.1. Classification (NCBI taxonomy): domain Eukaryota; kingdom Metazoa; phylum Arthropoda; class Insecta; order Hemiptera; family Anthocoridae; genus Orius; species Orius insidiosus. Next base: position 1,984 of record JACGAQ010003661.1, read on the forward strand.
GTAAGTATTCTCGTCCTAACTAACGCACAAAACTGTTCATTGCTGCGTCAGAGGAATGCGGCTACTTTAGAACGCTATTCATACAATTTCTTGACAATCGCTAGGGCGAAGGTTTTTCTCCCATTCCTTTCCGATAGCTAGAGCGGATTTTTTTATTTCTTGCCGCCTCCGGAGGCGCGGACAGGGGTGGGCTACTCTAGAATGCTATTCATAACAATTTCTTGACCTTCGCTAGGGCGGAAGGTTTTTGTCACTTCCGAGCTAGAATGGATTTTTATTTTTTTGCCGCCGCCGGAGGCGGGGACGGGGTGGGCCTCTTGAATGTTATTCATAACAATTTCCTGACAGTCGCTAGGGCGGAAGGTTTTTCTCCCATTCCTTTCCGATCGCTAGAGCGGATTTTTTATTTCTTGCCGCCTCCGGAGGCGGGGACAGGGGTGGGTACTCTAGAATGCTATTCATAACAATTTCTTGACTTTCGCTAGGGCGGAAGGTTTTTCCCTTCCGATAGCTAGAACGGATTTTATATTTCATGCCGCCCCCGGGAGGCGGGACAGGGGTGGGCTACTCTAGAATGCTATTTATAACATTTTCTTGACCTTCGCTAGGGCGGAAGGTTTTTGTCCCTTCCGATAGCTGGAATGGATTTATATTTCTTGCCGCCCCCGGCGGGACGGGGTGGGCTACTCTTGAATGCTATTCATAACATTTCTGACCTCGCTAGGGCGGAAGGTTTTTGATAGCTGGGCGGATTTTTTATTTCTTGCCGCCTCCGGAGGCGGGGACAGGGGTGGGCTACTCTAGAATGCTATTCATAACAATTTCTTGACCTTCGCTAGGGCGGAAGGTTTTCCCATTCCCTTCCGACCGCTAAAACGGATTTTCACTACTTAACTGCCGCCCCCGGAGGCGTGAATCCTGGATGATTCACCTAGTCTTTGATACTGATGTGCTCACCCTGTTGGCCCCGGGACATATAATAGGTCGGTACGCTCAAAAAAAGAGTTTAAAACTCTCTGTAGTGGAACGCCGCCGCAGCAATGAATTTTGTGCGTTAGTTAGGACGAGAACACTTTCGGATGAGATTACATTTCCACATATTTTTAGGACGATATGTATGTCTTTCTATCTATCTATACGTTAATTAATATGAATAGACAAAAATTAGAAAAGAAAAAGAAAAACTAGTGTCATTTGAAAATATGATCGGATTACAATATAATAGCGTAAGAAAATGTAAAATGAATTCATTTTTGTATTTGGCGGTAAAATTCGAGGACGGTTGAACAGATTTCTATAACCCTGTCACTTGGGATCCTCACGATGGAGTGGGAGGAGAAGGACGCTGTCCTACAAACAATTGTGAAAAAAACTCGAAAAAGTGATCAGAAATAGTGGAAATTTGAAAGCTGAGTATCGGGAAGACATCAAGAACGCGATAATTGATTTAACAGAACTTTACAACGGACTAAAGAAGCAAAATTCGGACTTAAAATCGACAACTGTGAAGCCAGGGAGAGAGGGAAGCCGCTCTTTCAATCCCTTCATACGCCTCCGCCACGAAAAACCAAAGGTACGACAACCCAACATACGATATTATTATCACCTAAGTCAAACAACACCAATTCAGAGGATACCAAAAAAGTTATAAAAGAAAAAATTAATATCGTGGAACTTAAGGTTGGGGTTAGGTCAGTAAAACAAATCTCAAACGGGAGAGTTTTGATTAGGACAAGTTCAAGGTCAGAAAGCGACAAACTCGCAGATTCGATAAACAAACACTGCGAATCGCAACTCGAAGCTAAAATAAAGCAGAAAAATCTCCCCAGATTAATGATCTTTAATGTACCCGAAGAGATCAACGCTCAAAACGCCAAAGATGTGATTATCAAACAAAATCCTGACATATTCTGATACTAACTATAAGATCGAAACCAAAGCTTTAATTACCTCAAAAAATAAACGTATTCCAAACCGTCTAGTCATTGAAGTAGATCCAAAAACGAGAAAAATATATGGACGCTAAAGGCCTGAAAATAGAATGGTCCATCTGTCGGGTCGCTGACAATGTATACGTACGGAGATGCTTTAATTGTAGCCGGTATCATTCAGGTGCTTGCCAAAATAAAACGGCATGCCCAAAATGTGGTGGAAACCATGAATTGAAGACCTGCAAGGTAAAGAGGACGAACAAAAATGCGCTAACTGTGTTCATTTAATTCTTTATTGAAATCGGACCGAGATACTAAAGTGTCAACAAACCACGCCGCCTTTGATAACCGCAAATGCTCCTCTTATCAGAGAATTATCGAACGAGTCAAGCAAAGTATCGATTATGAATATAAGATAGTACAAATCAATTTAGACAGATCAACTGGCGCAGCTGGCGGGCTTTACGAATTTATGTCGAAACAAAAAGTAGATTTAGCCCTAATACAAGAACCGTACTGTCGACTAGATCAAATTACCGGCGTCCCAAAGCAATGGCGAGTGTTTTCCTATGGCGAAGGCCGTAAAAGAGCTGCCATCATAGTCTCAAACGCCAATTTAGACGTAATTTTGTACACACAATACTCAGACGAAGACTTCGTCGTAATAGAAGTCATAGGTAAAAACGAAGTCTCCTTTTTAGTAGTCAGCGCGTACTTCTCGAAACCGACCGGCCAAACTCTAGACATCCTCGAAAATGACTTGGAAAAAATAACCAATATCAAAAAAAATTACGTTAATAGTCGAATCGTCATCGGGGCGGACTCTAACTCACGTTCTGGGATGTGGTTTGATCGTATTACTGACGACCGTGGATCGGCTTTGGAAGAGTACATATCGCAAAACAGCCTCTTGGTAATGAATGAAGACGATGGGTCTCCGACTTTTCAGACGAGTAGGGGATCTAGTAGCATAGATGTAACGTTATGCACTTCGGGAATGGCCAAATTTGTGAAGAATTGGGCGAAACTCGCAGATCAGTGCTCGTCCTTTCACTCTTTGATCACCTTCGACATAACCGACAGTAAAAGAAAAACGATCGCGAGCGACTATGTCTGCTCGACAACGAAATATAAAGTAAAAGAGGCCGATTGGAGTAAATTTATCGAGGAAATTTCAGTGAACTTAAAAGGATACTTATTGAGTCATTCATCAACCACCGGAAATGAACATGATCTACACGATACATCGGAAATAGACTTCGAAATGTCCAAATTTATCACAAATTACCCAGATATTGATGAGTCAACACAAGACTTCATGTGTATTGTTACTAACGCTAGCGACAGTACCATTCCTAGGTACTCAAAAGGACCTCATTTGAGTAAAAACCAGTCGGTACCGTGGTGGAACCAAGAATTAACGACTTTTAGGAAAATGGTCAGGAAACTGCGAAGAAAGTATCAACGCTCAACCATCGACGACGTAAGGCAACCGGAAAAAAGAATTTATGGATGCAAAAGTTAAGTATAATGAAAAGATTAAAAACGCCAAAATGAATTCGTGGAAAGAGTTTTGCAATATCACCGGGAAAAACTCACCATGGAATGCGGCCTACAAGATCGCAGCAGGAAAAAGAAGGACAGCAACTACGTTCACTACTATCAAGCTGGAAGATGGAACCTTCACAAGGAACTTCGAAGACGCTTAACGCTGTAATGGACAAGTGTGTGCCCAAAGATAGAATTAAGAATGAAGACGCTCATAAAAGAACAATCGTAGAAAATGAAGTATCCAAACCGAAGATGACATCGAGTTTACGATTAGTGAAATAAGAAGCGCAATTAATGAAACGAAAGAAAAGACCCCTGGTGAGGACGGCCTGACCAAGTCGATATGGGAAATAGTGTTCAATAACTACCCGAAAACTGTTCAAAGAATTTATAATCAATGCCTCGAGAAAGGTAATTTTCCGAAAATCTGGAAACATTCGACACTTATTTTACTTTTAAAACCTGGGAAGGAAAACTCCCTAGAACTGTCGAAATACAGGCCTATCAGCTTACTACCGGTAGCTGGAAAAGTCCTCGAACGCCTCTTAATAGATAGAATTTCGCATCACCATTACAAAAATGATTTATTGTCAGAAAGACAGTTTGGATTTCGACCCCGGGTAAGTACCGTGGAGGCGCTACATGCAGTAAAAACCTGCATCGAAAAGGAAGATGGGAAAAGATCTCTCTTAATTTCACTCGATGTTCAAGGAGCCTTTGACAGTGCCTGGTGGCCGGCCATTTTTAGACAACTGCATAAAAATGTCCGAAAAACCTATTCAATCTATCTCGAAATTACTTCAAAGACAGATACGCGACATATAAAACGCCGAATGGGAAATTCACTAGAAAAGCTGAAATGGGATGCCCCCAGGGCTCCTGCTGCGCCCCTGGATATTGGAATATCTTATACGATACAGTCTTAAGATTAGATTTCGACGAAGAGACGACGCTCAAATTTTTGCTTTCGCCGATGACCTTTTAGTGATAGTAAGACAGAAAGACGAGGGCCTATTGCAGATAGCAGCGAACCGGAGCCTTGCCAAGGTTGAAACATGGTCAAAACGAAATAAAATAATTTTCAACCCGAAAAAATCGCAAGTTCTGCAAGTAACCAGACGCCGTTGCACTAGTGACCTGAGGATATTTTTAGGGGGCGAACGACTTCCAGTAGTAGAAACAATGAAATACCTGGGAGTGTTAATCGATAAAAGGCTATCCTGGAAAAAGCATGTCGAGATGGTCTGTCAAAGGGCGTCTGGCCTGATAAACATGTTAGCAAGATCAGCCAAGGTCTATTGGGGCCTTAAGCGAAGCACTAGACATTATTTACAAAGGAGCAGTGTTGCCCATTTTATCCTATGCGGCCCCGATCTGGGCGAACTCACTGAATATCACTCAAACCAGATTCCTTCGTAGAACGCAAAGACTAATGTTGTTAAGGATTTTAAAAGGTTTTCGCACGATATCCTTTGAAGCTGCATGTACTCTAACTGGCCACCCACCGATCGAACTCCACCTTAAGAAAACTTCTGACTTTTACGCGATATGGAAAATGAACAACCCGGGAATAGGACCGGAATACCCGATAGATCAACCTGCACCAGTGTCGTCATGGCTGCACCCGTCATTTTCCTTGGAATTCGATCAGGAAACCCCAACTGGCCTCAACATCTACACGGATGGCAGCAGGATCGATGGAAACGTAGGCTGCTCGATGGTCGCACTGATGGAATCGAATGACGGATCATCGCATCCTATTTGCAAGAAACGCTTCGGCACCCTGGTGCTCAAACAATCAGGCTGAGCTGTTAGCTATTGATATGGCGTTAGAGTGGTTCTGGGAGAGGTCGGAAAACGCTGTGGACGAAGTTACCATCTGGACTGACAGTCAGGTGTCATTGGCGAAGATAAATGGAAAAGGAAGCCAAACCGTGGAAAAGGTAAGGAAAAATTACAAAGCTTAAAGCAGCCCAAACAAGAGTCAACATAAGATATGTCAAAGCGCACGCGGGAAATAAAGGAAACGGGAAGCTGATGCAGAGGCGAAGAAGGCGGCAAAGGACAGGCACCTCGAGGAAACATTTGATAAAGTACCGGCCTCATACTTAAAAAAAGAGATTACAAACGAATTAAATCGGAATTGGGAAAAACTATGGGCTGAAAGCCGCAACGGATCCCAAACCAAAAGATATTTCCCTTCGATAAAATCAAGATTACAAGTACAATTTCCCCTGGGTTACAAGTTAACCCAGGTCTTGTCTGGGCACGGAAAAAATAAGGCTTATCTGAAGCGGTTCCACATTACTGAAAATGACGTATGCGACCTATGCAGCATGGCCAGCCCACAAACTTGGGAACATCTCATAGAGGAGTGCGATGCATTTGAAAAGGAGAGGTACCCCCTGATTAGATCAGTGGTTTTGGCGGGAGAACGTTGGCCTACCTCCCCGGAAAAGCTGATGAGGACGTTTTCTCGGCAATTCATCCAATTCATTGACAATATGGACTTTTCAAAACTTGAATAAAAAGATAAAAAAAAAAAATAAATAAAAAAAATAAAATAAACAAAAATAGGTTAAAAAAAAACTAAAAAAAAATAATTAAAAAAAAATTTTTTTATACATAAAAATATTATTTGATATATAATTAGAGTCACAATATGTCTACAAAACCTGTAATCATGTATGGGCGCAGGTGGCTATGAAATAAACTCCCTTTCTACTAGGGAAAGGGAAAAAAAAAAAAAAAAAAAAAAAAACCCTGTCACTTCGCAGTTCTGCTATTTCACCCAGCGTTAGACGCCTGAACTATTTCCGTGAAAGTCAACGGCATCTAGCGGCAGAAGTAGCCCGGGAGCTTTGCCTTTCACATACCCTTAATGGGAAGGAGTCCATGAGTCTTTTTGCCTGCCTTAGTCCTCTTGAACCCCTCCATAGTTCCTGAAACTTGTTTGCGACCCATGCGTTTGATTCCCGCTTTGCCTGGGCTTTTGTCAGCCCACAAAAGGGGATGGGTCCTGTTGGGACAGAGAGAGAGCCTTTTTTGGCCAGCTTGTCAGCCATTTCGTTCCCCTCTATCCCTGTATGTCCCGGCACCCACATCAGTGTGACCCTGTTGCGGTTGCCGAGGATTTTTAATTGCTGGATACAGTCAGCTACCAACTTTGAGTTTACCTCATAGGCCATTAAGGCCTGTATGGCCGCCTGACTGTCCGAACAAATGGTTATGTTTGCCCCTTTCATACCCTTACGGATATTTACTCGGGCGCACACTTCAATGGCATAGACCTCAGCCTGGAAGACTGTAGGAGTGGGTCCCAGTGCACCGGAGAAGGCGAAATTTGGGCCTTTTACTCCAGCGCCGGTCCCCTCCTCCATTTTTGATCCGTCAGTATACCATTGGAGTGTGCCTGGAGGGAATGTAGGCATGTTACGTTGCCAGAATTCCCTGGTGTGAATCACCGATTTAAACGGTCTTTCGAAGTCCAGTACAGTGGTCTGGACATCTTGGACCGTTTTCACCATATCTGATATGGTGACCTCCTTAAATATCTTGCTTAGCCTCGTGCCAGATGCAAGCCCCCTCTCGCCCAGCCTTAGAGATGTGTCCGCAGCTATCTTTTTGATATATAAGTGGAGAGGCGGCAGGTTGAGTAACATCTCCATTGCAATGGTGGGCGTGGTTCGCATTGCTCCAGTGATGGCCAGGCAAGATAGCCTTTGTATTCTTGAGAGTTCCCTTTGAGCCTTCGCTTCCCCCACCTTGGGCCACCAGACCACGGCGGCGTATGTGACCATAGGCCGTACTATGGCGGTATAGCACCATAAGGTGAGTTTTGGCTGTAGCCCCCAGTTTCCCAACGAATCTATTGCAAGTCCAAAGGACTTTTATTGCCTTATCGACGGTTCTTTTAAGATGAGGATTCCACGTCAATTTCTGGTCCAGAACCAGTCCCAGATATTTTACCTCGGTGGTTAATTCCACTGTTTCCCGAAAATTACAGGTGGCGATATCCTGAATTTTCTTTTGCGGGTAAAGGGCAATATTGATGTCTTCGTAGGATTAATTTTGAGTTCCTTTTCCAGACACCATTGCTGCACCTTGTTTAGGGCGTCTTGAAGCAGTTCCGATATGGTACTGTCAAACTTCCCTCTAATTACGATCACAAGGTCATCTGCGTAACCGTATGTTTCGTACCCCGAGGTGTTAAGGGTATTTAGTAGGTCATCCACCACCACAGCCATAGAAGTGGGGATAGTACCCCTCCCTGGGGGCATCCCCTTCTTGGCTGTATTGTGGCAGATTCGTCTCCTATCTTTAGAGTGACGACCCTACTGGATAGCATTGCTTCTATCCATTTAACTGTTGAGGGCTCTATGCCTATTAAAGCCGCATCCCTCATGGAACTGTATGAGGTGTTATCGAAGGCACCCTCTATGTCCATGAAGCATGCACAGCTATCTCCTTGTCCTCAATCACTTTTTCCAGTCTGCCAACCAGTTGTGCCAGGGCAGTATCTGTGGACTTGCCCTTCTGGTAGGCATACTAGTACTGATTTAACTGATTTAGGACCGGGCCAATGCCATCCCCTCCTCAGTCTTATAGGGGGAAAAGGAGTTTAAGGCCCATTTCATCCTATTGGGAGTGAAGATCCTCCCTGACGCGCTGAACACCTTTCTCCTCTCCCTCTCTTTTAACGGAGGTTTCGGTTCTTGGCCTCCACTTCGCTATTCGTACTACCCCATACTTTCCGGGAAAGACTTCTTCCACAATGCCTAGAGGCCACTGCAAAGGAGTCTTAGATGCTTCTTCAACAGGACAACGGTGCCGGGACTCAATGGTTCCTCAGTCGCGGTCCACTTGGAACGACCTTCAAGTTCGTGAAAGTATTCTTACTCCACCGTTTCCAAAGTCTTGGACCATACGATCAAGTTGCTGGAATCTTCCCAGCCGATTAATAGGGACGATATCAAAAAATGTGCCGGATAATAAAATTCTATAATTAAATAAAAATATTGATTGTCCGGAATTATCTAGGCTTCTTATCCCCCAGTTGTAGACCCTGAAGAATCTTCATTAAGGAGGTGTCTCGCGACAGCGAATACTCAGCTAAGTCATCATTATTTGCAACCGTCTTCCGGAAAGATTCAGACATTTCCGTGAGTCCAGGATTCTGAGCATGGATCATAGAAAGGCGGCGAATTCAGCTCCCCTGTACATAACTTTCCTAGCATTATCTAAGGTATTAAAGATCCTTTGTGCTAAATGCCGATCTTCACTAGAGCCCTTAAAATTTTGCAATTTTCTGTCTCCGCTATAAACCCCAATAATTCTACCGATAGTTCCTAGTGCTTTATGGATGGAGTTCCAAGCCATTTGGTGTCGTCTTGTGTATGCAGTAATTTGGCAAACTTGTGATCGGGACCCATAGCCTCACATTTCTGGATAGCAATTCTTAGTCCGGTAAGTGAGTATAATTAAGGGATCCAAAACCAAAATAGCGTTTGTATTGATAATATTCTTAATGGCCAACATGAAGTTGGTCATCATTGAGTATTCCATATGTTTAATTATTATATTACTAATTGACCTCCTGTACTTACATTGTTAACAGATACTTTTATGAAAGAACCAATACTTTAGTCAAGGGGTAATATTTTCCAACCATAGCTTGCAACGCGTGTTGGTTTGTAGGGGAAAGTTGTAATGCTAACAAATCGTCTAACGGTTTCATACCTAGACACACCAATGTCCGGACTCTTCTTTCTAACCACGTATTTGCATTCAATTCGGTTATTTTTTGTGAGACCTTTTATCTAACATAAAAAGTAAATCTATGAGGAAACACCTGGGTTCCGAAATCGGCGAGGAGCTATCTAGACTCCGAACAAAATAAACGACAAGAAACTCTTTACTGGCTAGGCAGCCTGAAGACCTTAACGGCTGGCCGAACCAGACACGACTTAGACGCGAGTCGCACTTTCGCGATTCGTACTACCCCATACTTTCCGGGAAAGACTCTTCCACAATGCCTAGAGGCCACTGCAAAGGAGTCTTAGATGCTTCTTCAAACAGGACAACGGTGCCGGGACTCAATGGTTCCTCAGTCGCGGTCAACTTCGAACGACCTTCAAGTTCGTGAAAGTATTCTTTACTCCACCGTTTCCAAAAGTCTTGGACCATACGATCAAGTTGCTGGAATCTTCCCAGCCGATTAATAGGGACGATATCAAAAAATGTGCCGGATAATAAAATTCTATAATTAAATAAAAAATATTGATTGTCCGAAATTATAATACTATGGATTCTAACTGCTCCATTGATTTAATGAACTCCATATTATTCTTAAATGTAGCGCCGCTATTTCCAATTTGATGGCCTCCAACATGAAATTTTAGTCGGCGGCGTAGGGAACATTATCACGTATGGACAATTTGGCTGATGCCGTTTGTGTTCTGCGAACGGGTCCTCGCCGGCTTCCCATCCCTCGAGTTCTTTTGCACAGTATGCGCATTTAACGCAGTCCTTGGTAATGCAGTAAAATCCCGCTTGTGCCATTTTTGTTGGTGTGAGACTGGCCGAGGGCGCTTCCCAACCCATTTAAGCATTAGATCCGAAGGATCTGAGTTTAACGGACATAGAGGCTTGGAGTTAAGTAACGCCTCAATTTGAACTAAAACTGAATCGAGTTCTTCATACGTCAAAATTTGAGTTCCCACAATCTTTCCCTAATGAGTTTAGACGGACTTCACATTGGATCCTAAATCCCTCCAAAATGAGGTGCAAGTTGGCGGTATTTTCCAATCAAGCAAGCCAGAGTTTAGAGCCTTTCGAGTCGCCGAATTTGAGAAAAAGGAATATCCATTAATTTCCGCCTTCGCTCCAATAAAATTTGCCCCGTTATCTGAGAACATTGCCCGACAATCTCCTCGTCTTGGCAGATATCTTTTGAAGGCTCCAATGAAGAGCTCGGTGGACAACCCGGAAACCAATTCAATATGAACAGCCTTTGTGGCCAAACAAACAAAACGCTTTCGAAGTAACTGGGTTTCGCTTACGCCCTATTGAAATCTTGATTGGTCCCGCAAAATCTACCCCTGTATGCACAAATGCCTTTAACTCATTTACTCTGTATGCTGGCAAATGTGCCATCTGCGGAAAAATCTGACGGGGCCTAGACCGGAAACAGATATTACATGCCCTAACACGTTGTCAAGGTCTTTTGTTAAGGTCTTTGTTGATCTTTTGTCATTTGCCTCCATAGCTTGCCGGATTCGGAGGCAACCTGGAAAAAAAAAGGGTCGAGTTCTTCGAACATCCATGGTTGAAGCCCCACCTTGCAAATACTACAGGTGGGATGCCTCAATAGCATGAATTTGTTCAAATTAAAAAATGGAACTGTCGACATTTTTACGTTGTCTCACCACTGATCGCGCCGACAAAATGGATCGGCCGTAAGGGCGAGGATTCCCTGTCCCGCGATATTTCGGTTTTGTCCCGCTTGGCCGCAGTATGGAAATCGACGTCGGAGCCGTTAGCGTGTAGAGCCATCGGTGTTGCCCCAAAGGATGCCAGATTTTGACGTATCCGAGACGATGCAGGACTTCGGGATGGCCGTTGTCGAGTCGAAGAAGAGTTTGACTTCGCACGTGTCGTCGTCAGGACGTTGGGCCGCGACGATCCTGATTCCTTGCCCGCAGGCCGTAGGGTCTCCAACGCGTCCTCGAGGGGGAGATGAGGAGAAAAGGTTGAGGAGGCTGGATATATGAGAATAAATCCGGGGAACGGAAAAATTTTAAAGATTTCGAACGATTCTTTGCCCGCTAAGGCCTCACGAAATTTCGTCGAATGGGCTCCAGATTGGCAACGATATTGCTTTTGGCCACTTGAATTTTTTCTCAAATAGAGAAAGATTTGGCGTCGATTACCTCAGCATGTTATGTAGGCACGTGGCAGCTAAAACTATTAAATTTGCAGTTTCCGGTTTCGTTTCGATCGGTTTAAGAAAAATTCGCCAAAGGCCGGCCAAAATTGGTTTTCGACAGTCCGCCGGGCTCTAGAATGTCGGTAGTTGTAAACTTTTTCTTCTTCACTTATAATAGCTGCTTTGCTGTATGGGCATCGTTTTAAGTGGGAAGGCTTCATCTGCAACAATTACGTAGGGAAACTTCTCCTTTGTTGGGAATAGCTCTTCGTCTTCTGGAACGGCTTGTCTATTGCAATCAAATTTTTTCCCCATCATAGATGTAGTTCAGTGTGTATGGTCATTGGTCTGTATGTCGTCTGCGTTTAGACTAGCCCACATCAAATGAAAAATAGAAATGTTTCTTACAAGATTGATAAATTCTATAATAAAGTGCAATGCAGCAAGGCATTTGGGGAAAACGAAAAAAAAGGCATTTTTACCCATGTTGTTCTTTACATTAAACATCTTTACAGCAAGATTTACATATTCACAGATTTACAAATTACAGTTGATTGTAATGGTCAGCAACAAGACGGGAAAAGGAATCGAGCGCGGCGGAGGAGCGTGCTTTAATGGGGAGAGAGTTCCATTCTCTCACACCAGCAATACTTTTTTACAATTCTTACCCAGGCTAAGCAACCCGTCCCCAACTTCTTAAGCAGCGGTGGTGGAGGTAATAGTGGCTTCGATGCTAGTGCCACATTCGGTGCCCGAGATACTAGGAATCTGAGGGGATGTGGTCAAGGTTCTTTTTGTATTAGTATGATCATGGTAATCAAACGTTCGTTATCACTTGACAGCTTTTTACAATTAATTTTTGAGTCCATTATCACTAGTGATCTTAATTTTGCACAGCTTGTATGAAAGCGCGAATCACATTTTTCACATTGTACGAAATTTTTGACGGCAGGTTTTTTACATTTAAAGCAGAAAACCGGAATACTCGGGAGCACTGAATCCCGAGGTGGTGAGTGCGACACCGCCATTTTCTCGATTCCTTTTTTTTTTTTTTTTTTTTTTTTTTTTTTTTTTTTTTTTTTTTTTTTTTTTTTTTTTTTTTTAATTTTTAATAGAAAGTTAGTTTTAATAATTTAAATTTACATTAATTACAGATTGGCAACGATATTGCTTTTGGCCACTTGAATTTTTTTCTCAAATAGAGAAAGATTTGGCGTCGATTACCTCAGCATGTTATGTAGGCACGTGGCAGCTAAAACTATTAAATTTGCAGTTTCCGGTTTCGTTTCGATCGGTTTAAGAAAAATTCGCCAAAGGCCGGCCAAAATTGGTTTTCGACAGTCCGCCGGGCTCTAGAATGTCGGTAGTTGTAAACTTTTTCTTCTTCACTTATAATAGCTGCTTTGCTGTATGGGCATCGTTTTAAGTGGGAAGGCTTCATCTGCAACAATTACGTAGGGAAACTTCTCCTTTGTTGGGAATAGCTCTTCGTCTTCTGGAACGGCTTGTCTATTGCAATCAAATTTTTTCCCCATCATAGATGTAGTTCAGTGTGTATGGTCATTGGTCTGTATGTCGTCTGCGTTTAGACTAGCCCACATCAAATGAAAAATAGAAATGTTTCTTACAAGATTGATAAATTCTATAATAAAGTGCAATGCAGCATGGCATTTGGGGAAAACGAAAAAAAAGGCATTTTTACCCATGTTTAAAGTATAACTTACCAATCATAAAAAATTGTGTAGCGATCACTAATAATTGAAACTTGTGGCTGGTGAGAAATGTCACTTGTCTTATCACATGCATGCAACAAGTAAAAACAAATGACTTTGTTGCTACTGCTCTGACGAAACGTGTTCCCACGTCACATCAGATCGTGTGGGACCACGTCAGGCAGGACACTGTGTTCAGATTGTTCTGACGTTTTGGTCAGAAAAAGATACCTTCGTCAGTTTCATACTACCTCAGACCATTTAAACTAGTGGTTTACCTTCTGACGCTTTCTGACGCCACGAAAATATCAAAACGTTTTGATTTCCTTCACACGCGTCAGAAGGGGTGGAAACGTCAGAAAGCGTCATCCCCCGTGTTCCCACGTAGGATCAGTTCAGTGTGAACGCTTGCTCCCAAAACAATGATCTTGATTTTTTCTTCACACGCATTAATGCGTCATTAAACGACATTACATGTTTCGTCAGAGCAGTGTGTAGCTACCTTAAAGACTTTGCTGTTGTCGTCTGCCGGGGTTGGCCTAATATTGAATGAATGAGAAAAGATAATTGAGTCCCATTTCATTGGTTTTTTAACGTATTTTGAATTTTTTTCGACAATTTTTCCATATGCGGAATGATTAAGATGTCGTATTTCACAATAAAAAGAATCGATTAAAGTGACGGTTTTACGTTATCTTCGTTGATGACAGTGTACATTGAAGGTACAATGTACGTTGAAGGTGTAGCTGTTGTGGCTTTGTTAGTTTTGACGTGGAACGTAGATCCAAAAAGAGCAAAACTTGGACGTGCGATGGAGGAGAATCGGAGACGTTTTCTTCGCGTGTGACGTGGTACGTAGATCTTGGAGGAGGAGGAAGTTCGTTTTTAGGTTGAGAACGGAGAGGGCAATCTTTGGAAACGTGATTATCGTATTTGTTGCAGTTGAAACATTTCATACCTTGATCCTTGATGTCGCATACCTCCGAAAAATGATCTCTTGAGCATCAAAAGAAGCAATTTTTCGTTGGTCTTTCCGAAAAAGTAGAGGACGTAGAAATTATACCATTTTGGGTGGGAACAAAATTTTCTCTTAGTATTTTCATATGAGCCGAAATGTTATCTTTCAAAATTTTCTCAAACACGAACAATTTTTCTTTGAAGTCTTCAATAGACCTATAGAATCTTCTAAAATAAACAAATAATGTTAGAATTTTATTTTTTTTTAATTTGAACTGACCTCAAGTACTCTGTTCAGAATCCGTGAGGAGGGTGAAAGAAACATTTTTTTATTATCCGTTTCTGGGGTCTCAAAGTGTTAAGTAAAAAATTTTAAGTTTTACGTACCGTTGCGCTTAGATCCAGATTTTTTTTTTTTTTTTTTTTTTTTTTTTTTTTTTTTTTTTTTTTTAAGGTACAGACACAGGTCTTACACCTCTCTAATCAGCCCACTCATCTCAAGGAATTTTAGCACCCTGTCTGTCATATTTTTTGAAGTGAGGATCTGACCCAGGTCAAAACCGCCTGACAGGCCAAGCGTGCCCCTGGCTGCCGCAGAGCCGGGACACTCCAACAGCAGTTTTTTCTTTCTAATTTCTCCGACTACTGGATCTAAGCGCTTATGGACTCGTTTCCCTCTAGTTTTTACAACATAATCTCCATACTGATTTCCTTCTGGTGTAAAGTATTTCTCAGAAATATCTAGATCTCCAAGTTCTTATTATGAGGGCTTCATCAATGCAAGTTATACTAGAACTTAACGATGATTCTTCAAAAAACCTTCGGGCCATGTTGCCATCATTGGTATTGCCAAACCCTTGTTTCGGTTGGTCTATATTGATTCCTAACTGTCTTTTAAATTCTTTTTGAATTTTCGTCTTCTGCGACGAAACATTTAAGCGATCCTCAGTTTTTAATGTTTTTTTTTTGGGGGGGGGGGGTAGATTTAGCCTATAAGCAATCTGAAGAAAAAATTCCATGGATCGAATCCACCCATGCAAAGTCGCTAATCCTAAACAATAATTTTCAACTGTCTCTGCGTCTTCCTCCACTAAGTAACCAATAAGAGGGTAAAAAAAGGAAAAAGAAAATTTTTTTGATTTTGTTTTAAATTCGGCTTATTTTGTAAGAGTGTTTTTTTCTTCATTTACTATCTTATTAAGATGGCCTTAAAAAAACCAATTTAAAATCGAGCGAATTTTGCATCTCTATGACCACTACAACGAACTAGTTCTGCAACTAACCCTTTGCCGACTCCGCCGTGACGCCGGATTCCGGCCGTAAGCAGGGCACTACTTTCCCCACCAGCCATATCCGAAGCCAATACTCCCGCTGGCAGCCGAGATACTAGCGAACAAAGAGTAGGGGGAGCGCTGCCGGCTGAGACCCGGCTCGCCTACGGGAATGACAAGGCACGCTTGCCGGCTGGGAAATAATACGGGCGGCCAGATCTTCTTGGGTTGCCCAGTGTTCATCTGCTCATCCGGACCGTTCATACTCACATTACTCAACACTAGAGACCAAAACCTTCTTCCCCAATTTACCCTCGCCAATTTCCCTTAATTTTTTGGCTGAATTACGGAGAAGGTGGTTGAGGCATTCCACTTTCTCTACTAGGCAATCGACCCCATAGGGCTTTCTGTCTAAAATAGTTGTAAAGACTCTACTATCATTCTCTTAAATCTGCAAAAAAGGTTTAGGCGGGGGGAGTGAAAAAAAACCGTACTTTATGCCATACAACTCAACACTACGTTTTTTTGAGTTTTTGGATCATGCGTTATCTCGCAATGGGGAACGTAAATTTTTAATAGGAAAGGGTTTAAATTTTTAACCCTGGAACGGGCGCGGCTGAGAGCCAACTCAGAACGTGCGCAGTGTGCTCTGTAGGCTCACCTCATAAAAATGGCCGCAGAATCCACACTAAACCTTTTAAAGCCAAACTAAAGTATTAGGTAGTTTTTTAGGGGTATATTTAGAGGAAAATGTAAGTTTCTGTTTTAAAATAACTCGTTTATTTATAATTTCTTCAAAAAAACTAATACACCATTAAAACATACGTAAATGAGTGGTGGCCTATTAATTGTAATGTAAATAAATACTAAATTAAAATTTAAAACATAAAACTATTTTTATATACACTAGTAAAAAGTTTCTAATAAATTTTAGTCGGAATCAGGCTCGCTGAGTTGAGTTGAATGATCACAACTGCAGGCAGAAAAACAGGCTGAGCAGAGGGGTTTGGCATGGCCCAGACAAATGCCTTGGTGGCATTTCTGGCAACTGTAGTTTGTGAGCCTTCTTAGTCCTGTTTCTTTTGTGCAGTCAGTACATCTTGATCTTTTCTTCGCGGGTGGGGATGATTCTGGACAGTCATCTGCGGGGAGAAATCTTTTGAGCGTACTTGGGCACGGTGAGCCTGAGAGATCAAAATGGATTGTACGCACACGTGTCACTGCTTAGAATCCAACTGAGCAAATGGTGAGACTCTACATGAGATGTTACGAAGGTACTAGGAAAGAAGGTACCCAGGCGCCACCTGGGGTTGAGTGGCACAAGCAGATTCCTGCCCTGAGCCTATTAGATCGGCCGCGCCCGTTCCAGGGTTAAGGAATTACAATTACTAGGTTTTTTTTCTATTTTTTATTGAGAACTTTTTTGTACAATATTAAGTACATTTTAGTTTTGCTTATTTTGATTTATTTACCTAATCTTGAAATTTGTGGTGAGGGAGACATCCAATGATGTTCCTCAGTTTTTAAGAACATCGAAAACATAAAGATAAGCTTCGGACTTAAAACATGTAATAGCATGTACAACATGTTTTACACGAAACTCACAGACCTGACACCCCGAAAGGACAGGTCCAACGTCATCTATAGTATTACCTGTGAGTGCAAAAAGGTCTACGTAGGCGAAACTAGGCAGAAACTGCACAGCAGAATACTGCAGCATAAAGGATATGTCAGAAACGAGAACGAGGACGCCACAGCACTGAGCAGACATGTGCTCCGCATGCAACACAGGGCAGGATATGAAGAGGCAAGGATCATCTCCTATGAAAGCAACAACCAAAGAAGAAAATTAATGGAGTCATTGCAGATAAACCTGGAAAAAATTCATTAAACCATTAAGAAGACAAAGAAGTTATAGGAAAGTGCTACTCACATATCCTTGACAAGATACATATTTTGAGCGGGAGAATACGTCATGCCAACGCTGCTGGAGACGGTGGGACCTCGCCTGTCCCCACGTAAACCGTTCGCCGGTGAAACCTTTTTTCTCTTTTTTCCATCTTTTCTTTTTTACTAATATTACCCCTAAAATCTAGTCGTTTTTTTTCTTACGCTTGTTACCTTGTCAAATCAAAAAACGCATGTTGTTTACTTAATTTTAAACCAATTTATTATTTTAAATAAAATAATTTTAAAATATTATTTTTATACATATTTATACATGCTAAACGTTAAACGTACTACTTACCTGTAAGTGTGTCAACATTATTACTTCTTTTTTTGATAAATTATAATATTTTTGTAGATGTACCTGAAGATGGCCGGAAGCACGGCCGAAACGTCGTATAAAAATAAAATGAATTTTTAAAAAACCTGCTTCTTCTTACTGGCCGCAATCCCCAACGAAAAAACGAATAAATTATTCAACATCCGGCCGACAAAATAAAAACAAATTAAACAAATAATGTTAGAATTTTATTTTTTTTTTAAATTTGAAGTGACCTCAAGTTCTCTGTTCAGAATCCGTGGGGAGAGTGAAAGAAACAATTTTTTATTCTCCGTTTCTGGGGTCTCAAAAACAAAAGAAAAACGTATAAATCGTATAAATTCATTTAATGGAAGTACGTATGTTACCTCCAACTTGGTTTATAGCGGTAACAAAAGGTTTTGTTAGGGAACGAAAGAGTTTTGTTACCAACTTAAAATCGAGCGAATTTTGCATCTCTATGACCACTACAACGAACTAGTTCTGCAACTAATCTTCAACCGCCCAAAAACCATAAAACAAGCTTTTTACAAGACGTCATATTCGGAGAGAGCGGTTAAAATACGTCAGAATCACTCTCTAACCCCAATTTCGAACAAAATGCGAACGAATTAGTTTTGCGAGATGCAAAAGAAGGTGAGATACCTCCTCATTTTTTAGATGGGTTGAGTTTCGCAGTTTATTTATTTCAACTAAACATTAAAAATTGACTGATAGATTACTGCATATAGTTTATAAGATGTATGCCACTTTAGAGGCGCTAGCATAAAAAGGTATTCTATTCTACGTTAGTATCATGGCTGAAGAAGCATTTTCTTATTAAATTAATTAAAATAAAACGTAAATCCCCCCCCCCCTCCCTCTCAACCCACCGGGATCCTCTCCTTATAAGGACACAAAAGTTGAGTTCCACGAGCGTGTTTACGTTTACAGAAAAGGATTATTTATTAGCTTGTTTTGAATTGTGGGAAACGGTTGTTGTATAAAGGATTATCCCCCCCGAACGCTCGCCATCATTCAGGGAAGGGAGACATATTCACTATTCAGTTCGAACTTGTTTTCACTTCAATACCTACTGTCCTCAAGCTCGAACCTTCGAACTTTTCTCTAAACTTTTATGTTTCCATTTTTCTGCGTCTGCACCTACTAGCCCCATGTTCCTTAAGTGGTATCTAGCTGGGTGGTGCCCAGTCAGAATACCAATGAGGAGCTTTAAGTCCTTTTGGTTTAGAGACAGTTTGTTTAACTCTAAGGGAAAGGAGCCTATGAGTCTTTTGGCTTGTCCTAAGTCTCTAGACTCCACTTCTCTGGAACCGTTCGACCCTTTGCCCTTTCATTTGGTCTTTTGTAAGCCCACAGATGGATTCTGATAAGGGAGTGAGCGATCAAAGCCAATTGATAGCCCATTCTATTTCCCTCAAACCCCTGATATCCCAGCACCCACGTCAAAGTGACACTGTTGTGTGCGCCAAGAATTTCGTGATAGCTGATACGGCCGTAACGGCTTATATGGCCGCTTGACCGTCTGATGGGGATTTTTTCGAGGGCGCAAACCTCAATGGCTTGCTAGGTAAACGACGGTGGGGGCACCATGGCAAACAAAAAGAAATGTCGGTGTTATTCCGCTTGGTCGACTGAATAGAAGCTCCGCATATCTATCCACTTATGCAACTATTATATTATATACCGTTCGATGTTTGTATAAATCATTATGGCGGCAACCTCAGCGTTTTCTGTCAGCATTCACTAAAGTGTTAATGCATATGAACGATTCTCCTTGATTTGTGTTAACGTCTATTCTGTTAATGATATCTGTTTGAAACTATGTCTGGTTGCATTTAAATTTATTCTGTCCATCTTGTGACTTAAAATGGGAAAATTTTTTTTATTTTTCTATAATGCGGATACTAGCGTTCACACTTACTTTCAACGTTACCGTTGAATAGAATAGAATAGAATAGAATAGTTTTATTGTTTTTAGGGATCTTCCCCTGTACAATAGAGTTTGGATGGTATGAGTGTACATATTATTACATGAGTGAAAAATTAGATAAGTTAGACAAGTTGAAAAAAAAAATGAAAGAGCTTTCTTGAGAAGCAAAATAAAGAAAGAAAAAAAAAAAGAAAAAAAAAAACTCTGTCAATTCGAAAGAACAGAAGAGAAGAAAATAAAATACAGTAGAACCATTCGAGAAAATAAAGTTGAAGATTGACTATAAATTCATAGAGACAAGGTGGAAACGTTCATAAGCGATTAATCAATACTAGATTCCGACGTTATAAAAGATCTAACAAGCATAGCCGATCTCAGAAACTTGAACAATTGGTGATCTGCCCCGTTAGCATCTGAGAGGAAGGAGATAATTCACCAATAAAATTTGGAGGACGTAAAAAGGTGTAAGCACTGCAATAAAAGAGAACGTGTGACAAATCTTCCTTACTTTTCATGTTACAAATCGTGCAAATTTCATTCGGGTCCCATGTATACTTGTCACCATTTAGTTTCAAAAGATTTGGCGAACATTGGAGAGCCTGACCTGAGCCTGAACTCGGACGATGTGGATGGAAATTTTTTTGAGGAGGTATGGCTGAACGGAATTAGGGACAAGGGAAAGGGATTTATAAAGGACAGTATCTTGTATTGGAGCGAGCTTCTAGGTCAGCAAGATATGCAGTCTTCTGGATCGCCTCTGTGATCGTTTCAATTTTAAGGGCAAAAAGATTGGGGTCCTGCGAGTTCCAGATTTCAGAGAACCCATAATCGACGAAGATTTTTTTGATTTGAGAGACCCAGTTGTAGTTCAGGGACGAGGTATCGCTCATGTCAAGAGCGTACTGACGGTCGTAGGCAAGACGGGGAGGCGGTCTTTTGGCATTTTGAGAATTTTGCAAAGCCATATAATGCTGTATTAATAATTCTAATAAAAAGATGGGATGACCCCGTTTCAAGCCTAACAGCATAGCTAGGGGTAGATTTCGGGAGGTTAAGAAGCCTTTTGTAAACCTAGTTTGGACGACCTCGACGTCGTTTAAATATCGGAGCGACCACACCGGAGAGCAGTAAAGGAGAGTACTCGCTATTATGGAATCAAAGAGGCGAATTCTGGATTCCCATGAATGGCATTTCGAGTTAGCCAAGAGGTGCAAGACTGAACTGGTGGCATTTTGGGCCTTTTTGACCATATCGTTGGCCGCATTGGAGAACAGACCAGATGAGGAGAAAAGAACGCCTAGATATTTGTATGACTTAACAATTTCCACTTCTTGGTCGCCCAGCCAGAATGAATACCCCTTACTCCGCCCCCCTCTACTAAAAACCATGATTTTGGTTTTATTGATGTTGATAGTTAGCTTATTATTGAGGCAGTACTTTTGCAATGAGGATAGTTTTTTTTGGAGCTCAAATCGGGTGTCGGCGAAGAGCACGAGGTCATCCGCATAGGCAAGACATAATGCCAGAAGAGGAGTCTATATTAACTGTCTTACATCCCTCCTTCATTAGGAAACTTTCTAGGTCGCTTAAGAAGATATTGAAAAGGTCGGGACTGAGAGTTTCTCCTTGAAGGACTCCTTCAGAGACATCATATTTGGGAGTCAAACCCTCATTGGTGCGTATCCGGACCACAGCATTACTATAAAGATTCATTATGGTCCTAATAAACTTAGAAGAGATGCCAAGGCAGCTCAGTTTGGAGCAAAGAAGGCAATGATCAATGGAGTCAAAAGCTCCCTTAAAATCGACAAAAACCGCAAATACCTTTCTACGCGGCAATCTTAGGTGATTATAAATCAAGGAAGAGAGAATGAACAGATTGTCATTGCACCCTCGGCCACTGCGAAATCCCGCTTGTGTCTCAGGGATAATATCATTGACATCTAGCCAGCATCCTAGCCTTTCTTCAGAATCATAGTAAAAATCTTGACTACATTGTTTACTAATGCTATTCCACGATAATTATTGGGGTCTTCTTTGTCCCCTTTTTTGTGGATCATCGAGAGTACTATTTCACCCCAACTTTTCGGAATATTTTGCGAGTCGAAGATCTTGTTGAACATAGTGGTCAGATAGAGTAACCAGTTTTGAGGCAAGTTCTTAAAAAAGTCATAAGAGATAGAGTCACAGCCAGGGGCCTTATTGATTTGCAGCGATTTATTTCAGAGGTAACCTCATCCAAACTAATCTCGCAGTCGAGAATAGGGTCATGAGCGGAACTAAGGAGCAAATGAACGGGAGTCTGGGTTTAAAGCGAGAGTGGAGGTAAGCAGACCAAGTGCTTAATGACAGTGAATAATACTTTTTTTAGGTCTGAAGTTATTAATGTTTCCCAAAACGACTTAGTGTTCTTGCAATCAGCCAGCTTGCTGAGATAGTCAGACTGGTAACTTTTTTCTTTAGTTTGACTAAGTTGGAATACTTCTTTTTTGACTCAAGATATTTGCAAGTTGACTCAGTGGAAAATTCACATGCTTTACATACTTTGAGATTCGATTTGATTGCTTGTTTAGCTTGTCGACAGTCACTATCATACCAGGGTTTTTTAGTTCGAGGATTATGAGAGCTATCAAAATTAACAGTTTGTATAATATTAAGGTCAATCCCAGCTTCGTACAAGGTGTCAATGAAGTTGTCATTAAGATGTTGAGGGGGAAGTTGAAAATCAATTGCGACATTAGGAGAAAAAAGAAGACGTTCTTTAAGGTGCAAACGATTTTCTTTGGTGAACCGGATAATTTGGCGTTGAGATTTCGAGGGGGACCGTTAGCAGGAGAGTCAGTATCTAACTGGGTAACCAATTCAAGGGCAAGGGGGAAATGGTCAGAGCCCGTGGCAAGGTCATGCCTGACCACTAGATCATGTACACAGCCAAGGCCAACGTAGTTGGTCCACACAAGATCGACGGAGCTGCTTCCAGCCACCTTGGTACAAGTGAATTGCCCAGGTCTATCGCTCTTTGTTCTTCCATTAGTAAGCAAAAGGATAATTCGTCCATGAAGTTGGAAAGGGTTTTGCCTTTTTGTCGATTTTAGAGTCGAGGGGGATGCGATGGGGGTATAAATGGGGGAAAACTCGAAGCTGATCAGCAGAAGACCCAGATAGGTTGCCTAATCTAGAGTTAAAATCGCCAAGTAGGAAGATAGGAACTTCAGGGAACTCAGCCAGCAGGTAGGTTACTTCAAGTTCGAGGAGATCTAGCAATGCATCAAATTCGCAAGTTGGTTTAAAATAAATGACTCCAAAAATGTAACTGAATATTTTGTATTAATTTTCAAAAAAATCCAGCAGTGATCATTAGTAAGAAGTTGACACTGAAAATGTCTGATTTTTCTACAGCCAGAATCAATCCCCCGCTAGCACGTCCAAAACTTTTTTCTCTCAACGCTGGAGATTGAAAGATATTGAAATTTTTTAAAAGATGAATGGATTCTACTATATTTACATTTCAATAAAGGTTTCAACTAAACAAACAATTTTAATTGAGAAATTTTACCTGAAAGTTCTTCTAAATTAGCGATACCGTTTAGATTCCAAAATAAGACATTATACAAAGAATTTTTTTCCAAGTTTAGCGATTTACATCTAAAAATTGGGCGAAGAGGCGTTGTTTTCTGCAGCTGTCGAAGGTTGGGCGAGAAGTTCGTCGATAAGTGCCGAGAGATTGACGCCGAATAGCGTGTCGGTCCGTACACCCGAAGAATTCACCAGGCCGATCGCTGAGTCCCAGGTGTACCTCTGATTTCCAGCAACGAGGACGTCATTTTTCATCGTCACTGCGGCTCCATTCACAGATTTCTTTATCTCTGTTCTTAATCGGAGTAATTTATTTTTCCGTACTCTTACTTGTGGGGCAGGTCTCGGGTTATGCTGTATCCATGATTTTTAAAGTTGATTTTCAGTTCAATCGCCCTGGAGAGTACTTTCGCTTTTTCTTTTTCGGTTGCGAATGAGATAAGTATAGTTTTTTAGGGCCAGGGTGATTAAAAACGTGAGTGGATTCGATTGAAACGTTCTCAGAAATTTTCAGCACATTTCTAAAGAAATCATTCAAAGTGACCTGCGGCGAATCTTCGGTTATTTCGATTCCTTTGACGATTAAGTTTTTCTTCGCATTTGGAGTTCAAGATAATCAGTACGTTCTTATATTGCTTTAATTCGACCTTAGTTGAGCGAAGCTCTGCTCTCAAGGCATCATTTGCCTTTAGGGACCTTATCTCATGCGCGAGCTGCATGGTTCCGTTTTCGTAGTCGTTCCTGAGTTCGCATTTCAAAAGGCCGAGTTGTTCGGCCATCATTGCTCGGAA
>JACGAQ010003662.1:0-25884 GCA_014119065.1 Orius insidiosus
TATTTCGTGAGGGCCAGTTCATTTTGAGAAAAGATATTGCCTATGGTAAAAATTTGTCCCTAGAATCAAGGATCGCTTTGAACGATCTGTCGAACTTACGAGTTCTTTAAGTAAACTGACTGTTTGACAAATGGGAATTCGTTTGCGAGACTAGATTATTCATTCGAGATGTCAGTTCGCAAGTTAATTTGAAACTTGTCTCTAATGAGAAAAAAAATAGGTATGACAGAATTTGACTAAAAGAAGCAAAAATTTCTCCCTCTGGTCCTGTAAGAGAAGTACCGACTTAATCACCTATATAAGGTCATTATAGCGTTGTAGTTTTGATTACTAAAAAATTTTAATTAAAAAAATCTGTTTTACTTACGGCGGCGGCTTAGGAACCGACCAGGAGGAAGGGCGGCCTCATATTTTGTAAATATCTCGAGGAATAATCATTATATGGCTTTAAATCCGACGAAGGGGAAATCCGTTTGCCTAGGGGCGGTTAAAATTAAGGGGATACTTCAAATGAATTTTCTGAATCAAGAGGTTGTTACCGTACATGAGGAGTACGTCATAATCGTTAAAAAAGAAAATCCTTTAAATTTTTTAACCTTGTCTGAATCCAACGGTCTGTCCGATCCTCATCTATAAATTTGGATCGACATTAAGTCGAACCAAAATTTGCTGATGGGGGGGGGGGGGTCTCGTTTTTGGAACGTTCACAGCGGCATTTAATCCGCTTACATTACTCTTAAGGGCCATCATACCGCCCGAGCATTCCGTTTCAAAAATAAGAGATAGCAGAACTTTTGCCCAAAAATACTTTCCCATATTTGAGCACTAAAAATCGTCGGAAATTTTTAACAAAAGCCAGTTCTCGTTAGTTTGGAAATGTCTATACGGTCTTGGGAGCAGTTTTTCCGAAAAAGTTTTCCTTTGGAAAATGGAAGATTACTTTACGACCAAAACATTTTTTTCCAAAAAAACCGCTTGGCATTTGTAGGCGTTGAATTTTTTTTCCAAAAATATATATTTGAGAAAATCCTATGAATAGTTTCGTCGTAGTCCTTTTACAAAGATTTGGAGGAAAATGCCGAAAGTGAAAGAAACCCTTCAATTTCAGTGACCGGATATAAACGTTTGTTTATTACATTCGCTGCATCATAATTCGCATTCTTTCTTTCTCGAGAAAACCACACCAGCTTTTCACAATGGAGAGGGAGTAATGGGCCTAGGTAGGGGATTCCGCATATTTGGGAGAGCCAAAAATTGAATATTGAGAATTAACTTCCTCAAAAGAAGTTATCGTGACACCCTTGGCACGATCTGTGGAAAAGGTCTTCTAGACCCGAAGTGGAAAACTGATTAGTTTGGCAAGTAGTCTTTGCCAACCATGAGGTTGTCTGTGGTGCCGGCCATCCATCGCGTTTTTCCGGAACACTTCACGGCCGCAATTTCATACGATTTTCATCAAATTTTCACAGGATCTTCCTTTATAGTTGATGGGTACTGGAAAAGAACCCTAAAAGTCCTAAAACCGATTTCGAGAAAAACACATTTGAATAGTTTTCGTCGTAGGGGGGAAAATTGATTTCAAAAGTCTGAAAAGATGCCGGAACTCAATAGGAAAATAGGGCTGAGAAAAAACTGAAATGACTTGAGAGGATTCAACCGCTTGAAAGGGGGATAGAGATTTTTTCAACCTTTATAGGCGCGCGGGCATTTTTCTTCCAAATCTTGTAAAAGGATTACGACGAAACTATCTATAGGATTTCCTTATATAATATATTTTTGGAAAGAGCTCGTCAAAGCCTACAAAATGCCAAGCGGTTTTTTCGGAAAAAATGTTTTGGTCGGAAAGTTAGCTTTCCATTTTCCAAAGGAAAAATTTTTCGGAGAAACTGCTCCCAAGATCGTATAAGCATTCCCAAACTAACGATAACTAGCTATTTTGAAAAATTTTCCGACGATTTTTAGTGCTCAAGTATAGGAAAGTGATTTTAGGAATCTTCCCTCTCTGTCTAACACTTTGTTGAATTTTTGGTCGGATCCGCCTTGACTTAACCACATTTAGGTAATTTTTTCCTTAGGTAATTCATGAACGTAATTAATTTTGTATAGATTTATCGTTAAATTCATTACTCAAATGAAAATTCACTGTTCCCCTTAAACCACTTTGAGGTGAGCGTTTTCAGAGTGGGTGTACGTAATGATCGGTCATTAACTCGCTCACACCAGGTTTCCATGGGCCGGAAGGGATTGGGTAACACGTTAATAGAAGAAAGGTTGAGCCGAACTTGATTAGAGGTGGACCTATTTATGAGGGGACGATCATACATTGTCTTCAGCCTTTGATATTCCATGAAATCCAATTGTTGTAAATTAGCCAAAAAGGGAAAATTGAACTATTTTTCTAACATTAAGCATGTACTATGTTTGCAGTAACCCCGTAGATAACGGCACATCTCCATATCACAGTAACTCTTCTTGTTAACGGAAAAGTGATGGAAAAGGATTGGACTCGAATCCACTTTGCCCGTTTTTTATACTCCCCCTGGCTTGAATCCTTTGTATTAGGTTACATTGGTTCTATGACTTAATAGTAAAGAATGAATTTTTCATGTGTTACTTTTAATCAGAGAAAATTTTACTTTTCGAGTCACAATCTGATGAGATTTCGTCATGTCGTTTCGCAGAATCCGGGTTTTGCTCGGCGAAGCGGAATTCAGAATACCGCTTCTAGACATAAGACTCAATATTCCAAAAGCTCTATTGATCACCCTTTCTAGGATTAATGGTTTATCGTACGCCCGCAAAGCTCTAATATTTCCGCCTCTTTGCCCCCTTTACGAATAAAAGTAAGTTTTCCCCTCCCATTTACACCCTTTAAAAGGCTTGGAAATGGTTTTTTGCTCTTTTCTTTTTATACCCTTTTGTTTTCTTTAAAATGAGCTTATACATTTTTTTTCTTTTCGTACCGTTAAAATTAAAAATGGCAAGAAATATATTTATAAATAAATAATATGCCTTTTTATTGATCTTAGTAGAGTGTAGTTTACAATGTCTTTATTCATCTTCTTTTTCTTTTCTTCTTTGTCTTCTTTTTCTTTTCGTCTTCTTTATTTCTTCTTCGTCGTCTTCAATTGAGGCGCTCCGAATACGAAGGGCGAACTCGCATCGGACAAATTTTTTTTTTTTTCATTTTCAGATTCTAGCCTTTTGAAGAATGTTGATTGATTCAAATGAGAAATTAATCCGTATTTTGGCTCTCCTGAATACCTTGGAAAAATGACTTTCCCGGTGTTGAACTAACGCCACGAAAACATTAAAAAATGAGAAAACCCCAGGACCTAACAACATAACTAACGAATTGACAAAAATCACTCTCAAACTATAAAACCACTGTGGAAAAGTCTTAACTTGATAATTAAAAATGTAGAAATTCCAACGGAGAAGTTCTCTGACTTAATCCTCCTGTTTGAAAAAGGGGATAGAAAAGAAATCCAGACCGCTGAGTTTGACGAAAACTTCAAGCAGATTATTTGTCTGATCAAATCAGACAGAAGACACTACAAAAGCAAAGTTGACTGTCCGAAATTTTTTTATCGATCTGATAAAACGAAAACTGCTTCGAACTCCAAGAAGAACTTGATTATCGGACTCCGAAGTACCCCAACTTTGATAAAACTAATAAATTCTTTTTGATCAGGGACAAAAGCATGGAAAAAGTTAAGTTTGTAAAAAATTTATAAAAAGGTGAATTTTAAAAAGAAATATTGTTATTAAAAAGAAGACTTTTGAGATATGCAGCTTATGTGTATACCAATTAACTATGTTATATACAAAAAATAAAAATAAAATCCTAGTTTGAACTTTTTATTTATCCGTTTTAAATATCCGTAATATGTTGGCCGCGCTTAGTTAGGCGTTAATCCCAAGCACTGTTCATCAATGGTGCCCAGGGTTTAAAGCGAGCGGCCCCAAATTGAAACCAAGGAACCTAATTGGATTTTTACGATGGGAAAACGCCACTGACGCGCGCGGTGACTATAAATTCTTTAATCTGGGAACTTAAAAAAATAAAATTGTATACGTATGTAAAAAAAAGGAACTTAAAAAAGATTGTCGTGACATGAGCACCAATTGCACTATCTCTAATCCAAAAAAAAAAAAAAATTAATTGAAAAATGGCTGCTATGAAAAGGAATTTTTTCAAAAAGACGAAAAAACTGCAGGAAAAATGATTTTAAAAAATTGTACAGCAGTCTTTTAAAATAAATGCTTAGAGAGATTTTTGTTTTTTACTTTGAACTTTGACTATTTCCTCCAGTTAAACTTTCGTTACTTTTAAACTAAGGTAAGTGAATATACAGCGTAAAGAGTGAATTAAGCCTCGCCCCATTTCTTTTGTGAAACTAAAAAGAGAGAATGAGGTACAAGGACTATTAGCATTTATTTCAATTCAGATGTAAATCGCCTTTTTTGTTGAGCACATAGACGTTTATAACATTATTAGCATTTTTATAAACGTTTTTCGATTGATTATTTGACGGCGAAAGCCGGAAACAATGAATAAAGGATATAGAATCATGAGAGACTTTATTTTATTCATAACATTAAATTTAACTAACAGCGATTGTATGAATAATTTTACTCCAGAAGTTATTTTAGCTTTTGTTTTCTAATCCAGCTTTCGTTTTATTCTGAAAAACATAACCTAGACCTAGAACAAGCGTAAGAAGGAAAAGGAACACGAATCAAACAATAACTTCTTTAAGGAAGTTAATATTATTGAGCAATAAATTGATATACAAGATGTCTAATCCGACCCTCTTAAAACCAATTCTATTCGTAATCCGGTAATCCGCCTTTTTGAACCTTTCGATTCTTGTAATCTGACCTCACAAACAAATCCTTAAACTGTGTATTTTTCCATATATGCTTCTTCCCTTTCTTAATATAATACGAACAAACAAATTATATTGATGAATATTTTGAATTTTTCTGTAAATATTTTACCTCTGTTATTAAAATATTTGCCATTTCTATTCAGTGAATATGGAGGCCCTTTGTATTAAAGTTCATACCTGAGTCATGTCAGGAATGAGGTTTGTTTTGCCATATGATGGATTTCATTTTTAATTTTTAATTATGTAAATGAATAATTCTGCGTGAAATCGTCAGGCACCGCGAGCGCATTAAGAATCGTGCCGGTGTGTTGGCGAGCATTTGCGAACGTTCCGGCTGTTCCCGGCCGGATTCGGTTTTTGACGAACCTCTTTGGGTATTCTTCCGAACGTTCATCCAGTGTAATGGAGTTTTTCGATGTTCGCGAACACTTAATAATTTTAGTAGTTTTTCCACAGTGCTATTGGTTTTCTACTGCCCTCAAAATTGGGAACACCGCGAACATCTGAATGTTCGTTTTCGTTTCGGTATTGATCCGCGAAGACACGAATGTTCGAAAATGATCGCGTTCGCCGTGTTCCTTCCGGTGTGTTTAGACTCTACTCAGAGCTATACCTAAATTTTTAAAAGCAAGTTAATTCTCATATTTGAATAAAATTAATTTTATTTAAAAAAAAGTCTATTTTAAGCTTTATTTGAATGATGAATTGTATCGACCGTCTACTCCACCCTGATCGGGCAAAAAATACGCAAGAAGTGGGGCGAATCGTGCTTGGGTTTGGTGGAAAACGATGTATGTTGCAAGGTTTGCAGAACTACTCATCTACAAACCTTGGTATGTTGCTTCATTAGTTTTCCAGTTGCCAGTTTGCTTACTGGAAAAAAATTCACTCTACTAAAATTGACATTTGCTTCATGCAACGTGTTTCCAGCTAGCTTTTCATTAATCTGCAATCGATACATTACAACTGTAAATCATCGATAACAATAATCGATTATTTCTTTATGAGACTGCATGATTATAAAAGTAATTGATTACTTTTTGCGCTTAATTGTACTAGGGTATGTAAATTACCTTGCTAATAATGGAACATTCAACTGCTGCTACAATTCAATAAATCAAAATGGCGTTATGAGGTTATAGTTTTACATACTTAATCAACTTTTGATTATTAATTAATACGGTTTATTAGATAAAATCGAGTTACTTTATAAAGTGATACTTTAAATTGCTAAAAAAGGTTTGTTTGACATATCGTATTGAGGAATACAATATTGAGTAGAAACCTGAGTGCCGTATGTATTTTTCTTTGAGCCTTAAGAACGTCTCGAAACCGCCATTTGAACGCTCTTTCCAGTAGACGATAATAATCTTCCCGTTTATCACTCTCAAGATGAGGTGGGAACATTGATTCAAGTCGTCCTTCTCTCCGACATTCCCTTAACAGCGGTAAGAGTGGTGTATTTTGATTTTCAAACTAATCAATTTGAAAGCGCCTTTAATATTAAGCTTAGCATCTGACTGTTTACGTGAGCCTGTTGCATAGATATTAGGTCTAACAGCGGCCTCGAAATCTAAATTCTTGGTTATTTTATGATATTGCATTATGAAGCACATTTTAATAACCAACCATGTTTATGCATATACTATTAGGTTTCGACGTATCATAATTATGCCTAACATCCGAATCAGAAAGCCAAATTAGGGCCTCTCCGCTTGGCCTAAAACATAATATTATTTTATTACATTGAATAATCACAAAATCGCTTGAAAAGTAATTAGGAAATGCAAATGAAACTTTCTTAGAAATGCGATTTTTGAAAATATCACCTACAAACAGGGTGTCCGGAAACACATGGCAAGCGTCTGGGAGAGCGTTAAAAAGTGGTTTTACGAAAAAAAGTTAAATGTAAACCCCCCTTAATTTAAATCAAAGAATTTGATGGTGTAGTTTAAAATCCGCCTGGATATACAGGGTGTCCCAGACACAACCTACTTCGTTATTTCAAATGAGAACCCTATTTTTTATTTCAGATTCGTAATCTACGCAAAATTTCAAGTATTTGAGTACTCATATGACGATTTTGGACAACTTTTAAAAAATGTCAAAATTTAGCGTTTTTTGCGCTAAAATCCGTTAAAATTGACCTAGAGACTCGTTTTTTTTAATTCCACTTATTTTTTTTCCCGAAGAATCCAACTGTCTCAAATTTGAGCATCTTCGCATTCAGCATCACGAGATTTCGTCGAATGGCCTTTTTCAAGTTTAACCAAATTTTACTTCAAAATGAAATTACTGTTTACGAATTTTTTTCGGACACAAAAAAAGAGACGCTGTCTTTTTGTGTGTGCCGAAAAATTAAAATTCCGTCAACAAGTGCTAATTTCATTTCTGAACTAAAAATTTGGGTTCTAACTTGAAAAAAGGCCATTAGCGACGAAATCTCGTGATGCAGAATGCGAAGATGCTCAAATTTGAGACAGTTGGATTCTTCGGGAAAAATAAGTGGAATTAAAAAAAACGAGTCTCCTAGGTCAATTTTAACGGATTTAAGCGCAAAAAACGCTAAATTTTGACATTTTTTTAAAAGTTGTCAAATCGTATGAGTACTCAAATCTACTTGAAATTTTGCGTAGATTACGAATCTGAAATAAAAAATAGGGGTTCTTATTTGAAATAACGAAGTTAGGTTGTGTCTGGGACACCTGTATATCCAGGCGGATTTAAACTACACCATCAAATTCTTTGATTTAAATTAAGGGGGGTTTACATTTAACTTTTTTCGTAAAACCACTTTTTTACTTTTTGCTCTCCCAGACGCTTGCCATGTGTTTCCGGACACCCTGTATGTATAAGTTTGGAATCGGGATTGCGATGGACAAGACCGATGTACTTATCTAAAAGTGTAATTTATTATAACAGAAAGATTTCTTAATTTACATACCTAAAAGTGAGTCGGTTTTTAATGTCGTTATAAAGGAGTAATATCAAAATAACACAAATGAACAGGAAAGATAAAAACAACCAAGGTTAGCCTGGGTTCGGCATTCCCTCTAATACAGATTACAGTCTGACCAACCTAAAAGGGATAAGGGATGGATTCCCTTTTACATATCGACGTTGTTACGGCAAGATGTCGTATGACCATATTTGGGCATTTTGAGGTAAGCACACCCTGGTTCGTATTTTCGCGGGGAATCGAACGGTATGATTAAAAATGCGATTGGCAGCCTTGAAACAGCCGCGATTGCGAACGAACACACTGCGTATAAGGAGTTTATCAACTAGTCGTATGACCGCCATTTGTCTCTCCTGAAAGTTTCCCCAAACTTGATACGACATGTTGCCGTATCAACGTCGATATGTACGAGTTTACCTTTAGCTTTCATCTATTCATGACTTTTGCTCTAATCGTTGTTATTATCTAGCCCTTTAATCCCCCAAATTAATTCAGGTTTTTATTGAAAGGTAAGTTGAGATTCTAGTAATTCGGAATGGATTTGTGATAAAGATATTGAGCCGCCTCTGGCCGAAACAGTAGTCATCCTATTTTTTAAACGTTACTCATTTTTTAATTCCATTAAAACGATCTTTTTGGACGGTCATAAAATTCAAACATCCTTCAGACTAGGTACGTTGCTGAATTGAAAAATACCAATCAATATTTTTAATCATACAAAGCCGTTTCTGCCTGTGCGTCGCTCCTGTAAATCATCCTAACGCTTAGGAAAGTTCAATTTGATTAAAACATTCATCGCAAAATCCCATAGGAATTTAAAACTTGGATCACGTCTAATTAAGATAGGTAGCTCGATACCTTTGTATGAAAGTATCGAATATTTCTGAGGAAAAAAAGTTCTTTTTCTTCGATAATGAGCAAATAATACATAAAATCAATATTGTTTGTAGAAATCAATATAGATGCCATCTTAAAAGAAAATCTCTGACTCATTAGGTAATGAAAGGGTTTTACCACTAAAAAGGGAAGGTAGAATAACATTAGGTACTTTCACGATTTAGGGCCGAGAAATTGTAGGGCAGGAAAAATCTTGCCAGTTTAAAACAACTCTCGTTAATCAATTCAAAAGCAGGAAAAGGAAGGACTTGACCTATTTTCTCTTGGAGTTTTTTAAGCATTTTATCTTTATACTTTGAAATGTTAATAAATTATAAATTGCTATTTACATACGTTAGCAGTTCATCCAATCCATTCATCATACGGAGAGAATTAATATAAAACCGTTCTCTATTTGTCAATCATCCAATCGTGGAATCGCCGATCCTTTCATTAAAAGATGAAAAAGAGCTGTCAAATAAAATTCAGAATTTGAATTTTCTCCTCAACCGAGACGAATCTTATTAAAATGATCAAAGAAAACCGTGATGTTTTATGGTGTTGAAGGACTTTATCTGAGTTACAATCGTTGGGCTTGAAGACCCTGGTTTGCGAAAGGGATAAGGAAAAGACTTAAAGGATGAACGCCGCTTCGCTCATGCCTTCAACAAGAAATTCCCAGTAATAGCCTCTTCAAATATATAACTTGTATAAGAAAGTTAAGTCCCTATCGTTAAAATGCAAAAGATTATAAAACTCCATTTTTAATTCCACTGCTATAAACATCAATTTTTTTTACATTTTTTTAAATACAAATGGAAGTGCAATTTTTTTTCCAAACTCTCTCCCTCCTAATCTGTTGACGAAGAAAGGTTTATAAACTTTTTAATATTAAATTTTTAATCATGGTTTAAATTTTTATTTTTTTTAATATTTCTGATGAAATAAATGTTATTACGAGGAGTACTTAAAGTTTATGAGGGGACATAAAATGACGTAGTAGTAATCATTAGAACAGTATGTGGGAGAGGTTGGGGTCTTTAAAGATACTCTATATAACGTTGGGCTTCAAGGCTGCTGAAGCATTCTTCCTCTTCCTCTAACAAATCTAAAACGTGACCGCTATGAACAAGTTAAAACCCTCACTTTCTAACACTTTAGATTTTCGTATGAACCGCAAACGACCCAATTTCAGAAAAGTTTTGCATTCGACAATTCTCGCTTGAAAACTTTTCTTTCTATCCGCTTGAAGCAAGTGAGAGGAACTATTACAATAGACTAACATCCGAAAACTTTATTGAAAAGCATAGAACTGATTGATTCTCAAATAGACACAGTCCAAGGTGCCCAAATAAAGAGCATTCTTTTTGGACCTGGACAAGAGCTATTTGGGTGAAAAAACCTAGTTTTTAATTAAATATTTTACCTCATTACTGTTTTCTGAACTGGGGCGATTGGGATTCATTTTTTAAATAAACATAAGAACCTTTATTTCTCTATCTCTCTTTTTTTAATTAATTAAATTTGAGCGAAGGAATGAAGAGCAAGTTCAGTGAAAAAATACAAAGGAAAACCGACCGCTTAATCGACACGAAAGCCGTAAATGCCTCTTCGCACGATTTGTGTGTGAGACCACACGGGTGCGGTTTCCCCAGCATTATTAAGTAATTAAGACTACAGGACAGAGAATCCTTTCATCAGGCACTTTGCACTCCAACCAACATATGGATTTAGCTATTTAACGTATTCTCATTGCCTTCAGACATCTGGCTTCAAAGTTTTAAAACTTATGCATTTGTTATAGGGCAATTTGATTAGACCTTTGATAATTCATTATTCGAATGTCATAGTGTTGTCGGAAGCGTCGCCCAAGTGATTCGAGGTTAAAAACCCTTATGGGTTATTCATGCAGAAGCTCGATTGACCATAGCAGGCTTTAGGATTCTGCTTCTCCGTTTCCACTCTCACCACAATGACCTCAGCCTTGCAAATACTATTTCCGTATAAACACCTCTTCTATTTTGTAAATGCCTTAAAAACGTGAAAAAGATATGCCAGGCGCCCTGAGGTCCGGGGTGATACCTCCAAATCCTCTCGGACAAAGGTAAGCCCGTTTTATTTCTTTCTCTGTTATCGGTGAGAAAGAAAAGAAGAAAAGTTTTAAGATCTTGATCTAATTTATAAATTATAGGAGAGGTATGTAGTATAAGAATCGGTGAGCACTCGACTATCAAAGGGAACTGGCCAACCGGCCAGACAGTGAAAACGTATTTTTATCTTCTTCTTTCTAAACATAAATAAACTACCTTCTGATGGGTAAAGCCAAGGTAATGAAATTTTAAATTTGCCTCTAATGTCAAGTTAAGGTACTTTTCTTATTAGTTCAAAAATACCGACATACTGCTAATGAGATTAGTTTAGAAAGTCGTTAGGTACCTACACTTTTCCTTTCATGTTGAAAATTAATTTTAGTAATATTCTGCGAAAAAAAAAAGAAGCAATTTCTTTCCGTCTCTTGAAGATAAGTGTGTTGCCCGGTTATAAATCAAAACTCAACTTATTTTCTAGCTTACTTTCCCCTTGAGAAGAAACGTCTTACATTTTACCCTCGCGGATACTTCATCAAACTCTCAATCTTACTTAAAATCCATTTTTTCATAATCTAGACAGAAATAATTTTTTTGAATAAAATTTTATTTTCATCATGGAAAACGGCATTTTTATTGAATGAAATCAGGGATTTGTGTTGTCTGTGTGTGTAGTGAAGTTCATTTTCATATTTGTTTATCAAGTAATAATGGATTTTTACACATCATTAAAATAATAAATCCCAAATATTTTATTTGGCCGTAACTTTTCAGAACTGAAAAGGAGCAGAACGACATAAATAAATGGAAGAGTAACTTACATTTCAAGGCTCGTTGGCAGGGATCCAAAAGAAGAAAGATTTACACGACAGCCTTTTTGATTTTATGACGTGGGTCAGGGTACGGCATCAAGGTAAATGCCGCAGTATTTATTGCTTTACGCTCCTGGAAAATACCTTAAATCTTATCGATCGTTTATTTACTTTTTGAAAAATACATTTTCCAACTCTTCAGCTTATGTGTAGTTAGTTAATGGATTTCAATTGAGTTTCCCCTTTCATTAAGGGTCCGTTATCTTTTATGGCGGCGGTTTTCTCTAAAGTATTCTCCGATTTTGCGAGAAAACTGTTGGTTGTAAAAATTTTTTTCTTTGATTTGGCTTTTGAATACATTAATTTATTTACTCATATACAAATTATTTTTTTCAACATTAAAAAAGTATGATTAAAATAAAAAATATTCCTTAAAACGAGTTGTGTTTTAATTTATAAGTGTTTAATAAAGCTAAAAGCAAAGAAAGTTTTTTCCTAACAAGTTTTTTTCTAAATCCGGAGCTAAGTCAAAAACTTGATAAATTACGGTTTTAGCATCATTCGTTCTGGTTGTTCTTTCTAGATTGCAGCAAAATTAAAAAAAAAACAGTTTTCTGATAATTGGAGCAACTTGAAAATTTTTTAAAAAAGTTAGAAGAAAAACACCGCTGGATTAAGTACTATAACCTATTTAAGGGGATTAGGGTTTTAAGTTGGTTGCTTTGTACATTTTCGTTTTGAGCAATTGTTTTCGGTTTTTCCTTTTATCTTGGAACCGTCGCCAAAACGAAAAATGTTCTAAGTAAAAGTTGTAGCTACAGAAGTTACTACATAAATACCTTATTGGTTTTTTCCGTCAGAGCAATTTTAGGAGATATGAAGGTTTAAGTTTTCAGACAGGCTCTGTAGGATTATTAGTTTTAACCTCATAACTCCTTAAATATTGCTCTTACGCAAATAATAAATAAAAAAATTTTTGTAGGAAACCTTTGTACCTACAACTTTTACTTAGGACATTTTTTCGTTTAGAGCGACGGTTTCCGAGAGAAGGGAAAAGAAAAACGAAAACCGTTGCTCACAACGAAAAATTTGCAAAGCAACTCACTTAAGAACCCTCATATTACTTAAGAATTGCTCTGACCAAAAAAAACCAATGAGGTCTTTTTTTTGGAAATTTCTGTAGCTACGATCTTACTTATGAATTTTTCGTTTTAGCGACGGTTTCAGAGATAGAAGGGAAAAAACCGAAAACCGTTGTTAACAACGAAAAATTTGCAAAGCAACAACTTAATACTTCCATATCTCCTAAAGTATGCTCTAACGGAAAAACTATAAAATATTTTATGTAGTAAATTTCAGTACCTACAACTTTTACGTAAGACATTTTTCGTTTTGAGCGACGGTTTCCGAGATAGAGGGAAAACCGAAAACCGTTGTTAACAACGAAAATTTGCAAAGCAACTCACTTAAAACCATCATACCTCCTTAAGAAAGTGATTTTGTTGGGGGAAAAATTCAATGCTCTGTTTGTACGTACAAGAGCGTAGTTCTTAAGTTTGTAAAACGTACGCGTTGCTTATGCTACGTATGTAGGTAAAGTAGAACTTAGACGAGCAAATTATGATAATTTCAAAATATTATCAAGAAGCCCTGTCTGAATGTGTTTAATAGGAATATTCACATGTAAAACGCTTCATGTGTACAGCGAGTTTTTACGTCGTTATGATAATTTGCTAGAATATACTTTTAAAAAGTTTATAACTAAACTGCGTATTCACTTTAAACATTAATAAGTTTGGAATAATAGTTGATTTCATGAGTTGTGTTTTAGGGGGGTTGTATTGAAGAATCTGAATTCTTCAAATAAGTTTTGATTTTATTAGTAAATCAATGGTGAAGTTAAAGTGGTCATTACAACTTGGCCTGAACTGAAGAAATATAACTCAGGTCTTTTGAATTTTATTTCGATATCTTGATCAAATAAAAAATGAACTTTAAACGAAAACCAAAAGTTAAAAACAAGATTTAATAGTGTCCCCTCTTTTCCTTTTCTAAATCGAAGGTTTGAGATTGGTTCTCGCCACCTGCACCGATCCGTATCTGTATTTGAGATGCAGGAAAGGAGAAACCATAGTAATAAGTCGAACGTAATTTATTCATTTCGTTGTCTTTTTCGCTTTGGGCAAAACTCAATTTTCTCGTTCATCTCGAGAGTGGGAGATTCTTTTCCATTTTGGCTTCATGGAGTTTATTCCATCAAGTCAATCCAATATTATAAAGACATTTTCTTTCGACACCGGTTTCTTTAAATAAGTACTTATAATTTTTTAACAATGTTATAAATAATATTATAAAAGTACCGTAGAAATCTAGATTTGGAAGATTTGCGTCATAATTTAAAAATTCAAGGCAAAAATAAGAGGGAAAAATGTATTTTCGTACATACTTTTAGATAAAATGCCATCCTTCTTCTCTAACAAGATTATAAGTTGAAGCCGACAAGTTTTCTTTGAAATCTAATTTTATCATTGGCCCAATTATTAGTTCTCTTGTAGGGACACCAATGTGTTTTTACGTTATTGAATTTTCTTTGGGATTCTTCTTGTCTTTTCAACATTATTATTGTTTCAACGCTGAAACAAATTAAACTTGTCCCTTAGAAGCACCATATAATAAGAGCCTGAGGCTTGAAGGCTTTTAAAAACAGACCTAGCTGAAGAAGGGAAAAAAAATTTAGTTTGTGAAAAAATATTGTATTAACAACATGATTTGAAAAGAATTTTTTTTTTTTTGTGCGGCTGCACAAGTAGCGTGACTCTTATATAAAAAAAAAGATAAGATTCGATCTTAATCTGTTTCGGGAGGTTGAAAAACTTCCGTGTGTGTGCATACTTCGGCTTCTTTCCTAAAACATAACACGCTCGCCCATTTTTTTAAGACATTTTCTTACTCCATGTCACTTAAAAATATATGAAAAATGAAGTTATATGTATATAATATTTTTTGTTAACAATAATTTTTTAAAAAATAGAGTAAAAGTTTAATTGTATAATTTAACCTCTTTACAAAGCTTTTTAGAATAAAGTAGTAAGAGAGGATTCGACCTCTTACTAATTGTCTTTGCGGTTTCCTAAAGGCTTGGATTAGGTCTACTTTAAAGTTTGGATCGATTGGGAGACTCGCCCTGTTACCACCTTGTACTCTACACCCAACCCTACCCATTGTTCTTACGTGAGCTGTTTTTCAATATTCTGCCAATTTAACACTTATTATAATATAATTTTTTTCATAAACAACGTTTATACATATTTCTTTTATATTCTAGATTACCAGTCGTTTTTTCAATATAAATATGGCTGAGAAAAAGTATTAGTTTGAAGAGCTTCCAACGAAAACTTCCTTAAAGAGACGTAAAGCATAGGAGAGGGGAAGTATTAAAGAGGGGAAGTATAACGGAGGGGAAGTACAACGGAGGGGGAAGTATAACGTAGAGGTAGTACAAGAGATTTTCCGAGTTTTTTTTTGTTTTCCGAAAAATTTTCCAATTTTTTTTTTATTTTCCTTTTTTTTTTTTTCAATTTGCGCTTTTCAGAAAATGTTTAGTTCTTTTTTTTCGAAAATTTTTTTAAGTGTCATTTATTGGCTCTTTGGCCTAGGGATGTGCATCTCGTAACGGGTGGAAGTATGAAATTTCTCCCTACTAAAAAAATAATAATTAAAAGTAACAATTTTTACACCAAAAATTCGTAAAAAATATAAGGAATCAATTTTTTTACACCAAAAATTCGTAAAAATATAAGGAATCATTGGTGAAAATTTGGTGAAAATCGGACCAACAGCGGTTGCAGCGCAGGTTTTAAAATTTCAAACGTGCATATCTCCGCCATTTTTTCGAAATTCAAAAATCGCCCTCGTTACTTTCTTGTTCACCGACTAAAGAAAATTTGGTGAAAATTGTGGCCGTAAAGTGTTCCGGAAAAAATGCTACGCAGGCACCACTGACAAAGTTGAGATCGGTAAAGATCAATAATCGATTTGACCCTCCGGGGTCTGGAAGACCCTTCCCAAAAACCCGACGTGGAGGGTATCGCAATAACTTCTTCCAGGAAGTTAATAATGTACTTATTTATTTGATCAGTTCAAAGCTATGGCAGAGGTCAGAGTGGCTTACAAAATAAACCGCTTGTACAATTTATAGAAGGTAACCCATTAAATGTTAATCATGAAGGGAAAAAGAAACCCTTATAATGTTTAATAATTACGGGGCTCCGCGGATGGACGTATATTTTGCTTGGTTTATGGATAGCAGCCGCTGCTAGAAAATAGGTAAGTAATTTAATGGATAATCAAAGGGAAAATAATTGGGCATTATTGATCGTAATTGGTGAGGGGATTGTTTCACATGGAAAACTGGAGGTCACCTTTCATCCTTGATAACAAAAGTTGGAATAATACGACTACAAAAATGCTTTCGAGAGTATCACGATAGATTTCTTTAGTTAGTAAACAGAAACACGCCATTTGAGGTCCGTTATACCGGAATTTTTCTCTGCAGTTTTGCTCCAATTTCGCGATATGTTTTTTTTATTTTATTTTTGATTGTGCTGCACTCTAGGAGAAACCATAAGAACCAAACGAATCCTTAAAGTCTAATTTTATCAATTTTTTTCATTTGCTCCTAATTTACAAAGAATTGACTGTGGTTAGCAAAAAAACTTTCTTAGCTTTTAGCTTTATTAAGCACACACAAATCTAAATACAAACTCGTTTTATAGAATTTTTTAATCAATATGAATTATTGACTTTTTCCGATTTTTATATTTTTCTGATTTCGTATATTATTTAAGTAAATGTACTTATTCTAACGCCAAGTCAACGAGAAAAACAATTTAAAAACCAACAGTGGTCTCTCGCGAAATTGGAGCAAACTTCAAAGAAAAACGCCGCCTTAATAGTGGTATAACGGACCCTTAATTATGTTTTTCGGATGAATCCTTATTTGGTTTAATCGGGGAAAAAAAAAATAAATAAACAAAATCTTCAAGATGGTTTCATAAAACGCTAGCATAATAAAAGAGAGTAGGACAGAAAATGGCCTGTTTTATCTTTCAGAGCTTCGGCTAAAGACTCTAATATAATCAAAAGTGGGAGCTTGTATTAAGGAAGAGAAAATCCTATTTTTCGACCAAAGCTCGCATTCTATATTTGCTCATTCTACTTACGTTTAGTCTTCTGAAAGTGCTTCTACTTATTCTCCATGGTTAGGGCCTCATTTACATAAATATGGACGAAAGGGGGCACCAAGTTGTGACGGCCCTCGCGATAATTCCTCGAAAACCTTCCAACACTATTATAC
This sequence comes from Orius insidiosus, assembly GCA_014119065.1. Taxonomy (NCBI): domain Eukaryota; kingdom Metazoa; phylum Arthropoda; class Insecta; order Hemiptera; family Anthocoridae; genus Orius; species Orius insidiosus. The sequence goes on from JACGAQ010003662.1 coordinate 16,986, forward strand.
AAGCACTAATTCTCTCTACTTGCCTACCTCGGAACAGGTCTGAGCCCTTTATTTAGCATTAGCATTAATTTTATACACCGTGAAATTAAATTCTTTTCTACCCTCATCCGTACCGTATTGTCATCTCTCTCCCGGAGGGCGTAAGCCTTTAAACAACCTTCATTTTCTCATTTTACATTTCATGCATTTCAAAATAAACCAACAGTCGATGGAAGATGATAAAATCCTTAGTTAATTTTAGGTAATACCTATTAAGATAAATAATTTTATTGGGTTATCTCTCTCACTGGAAAGACTATAAGCACTTCCATTAGGTTGTGTTGAAATTAGTTTTCATTTATGCTCAAATGACTATGTAAACACGTGAATTATTGGATTTGAACCTAATTTAAGTTTGATACCAACCATTTTGTTTAAAACACGGACCCTCCTACCAGTAAAAGTTTTAATCGAACCGATCTCGCTTAAATCAACAACACGTTCATCCTAACCTATTTTTCTTGTTAAACAGCTTTGAAAATAAATCTAAAACTTTTTACATAGTCCTTGAGTTGATAGAAGTAATAATAAAAAAATTCATTGCTGGAAGTGCAAAAAAAAATGTTATTCAATTGCTACGAAAGTCATTACCCTGAGATTGTGAATTCAAGGGAAATCATTCATTACGGATCCATACATTCCTTTGTATAAACACACCTCGTTAGTCACACCTAGCAAAACCGTCATTCCCAAACCACGAGATATTAATTCAATTTCTCAAACTTGAATTTACCCTAAGATATTTCGCTGAGAGTACGAATAGCAATCAAATTAATAACGTAGTTTACTTTTTATGTAAAACCAACTCATTATCTGAAATGATTGGTGAATTGTGTTATGTAATTTATTTTTTTATCAAACAATTCAAAAAAAATTGACTCCTTTTTCATACTGAGTGTCTTTAAATCTTTTTTGAGAGCATCCTGAAGAATTAGTGCGATCATAAACGTGGTGGTTTATTCTTGTAGCCTCCAAAATTACATCGCCCGCTGGCTATTTGAGAGACGTTCCAGTCTCTCATTTTTATTTATTTTATTTTTTCAAGCAATGCTACCTTATAAAAAAATGTTTTTAATTACAATTTTCCTCCTATAGGAAATCAAAATAATTATTATATTTTATATTAGTTCATATTATATTTAATTAAATAGGTAGCTCATATATTTTTTTCAATGTTTATTTTCTAGGGACTAGTGTAATACGAAGAATAATGTAGGACGGATGATACATCTCCGTAGCCGTTTTACTGGAGTTGACAATGAAAACGTGAATTAACTAAGTAAGCGGCAAAAACTCACCCATTAAATATAATAGGCTCTTCTTATGCCATTGTGAGCTTGAGGTTAGGGTTTAAATAGATACATTAAACCTGTTATACACCTAAGTCTTCTTTTTACGGTACGTAATCACTGGAAGAAGAAATTTACATTTTAATTGGCGATTCTTGTTTTTATCCTCATAAATGATTTTATACATTATTGACCCAATTTTTTAAACATCTTGAAATCGCTTTGCGCTCAATATCATCAAAATTTTGTTCAGCCTAATGAACCCTGATTAAAATTTCAGTGATTGCTTCGATAGGTCTTCAGCTGGTCTTTTAAAATTTCAATACGTTCGATCAGTAGAAGGATTTTTAAAAGCTTTTTTTTAACTCTTTTTTTATTTAACTAAATTTTATACTATAAACTATGTAATAAAAAATCTTATCTCTAAAACCAGGGTTTTGGAGAATCCGCATGAAAATAAGGGATCTAGAACATCCTTTTTCAGGGACTGTGTCATGGAGGGTATTACAATAGCTTTTCTTTTGAGCTGTTCTTTCAATTGATGTGTACAAAAGAATAATTTTTTTTAATTTTTACAACCACTAGTTAGTAATAAAATACTTTTAATCATATTTAATTTCCGGTAGGAAATGAATTATAATTATTCTGAGTATTCTTGGAAGTAATTTGTGGTAGGTTATTTATAATTTTGTTACATAATTCATAATGTAATTAATTTATCAATAAATTACAACTGTCAGAAGAAGCCTATGCGTTAATGAAAATCATCCAAATTTGGCCAAAATTCAAGCTGTAAATCTTCTTTTAAAAACATCTAAATCATTTGGATGAATTTCTTTTATTTTTCCTATTTTTGAATTTTTTCTCAGCTTCTATACGATTAATCAATTTTTTTACTCTCCGAAGAAACCCAAAGAAATTCAAAAGTTCCTTTGGAAACTGCTTCTAGAATAATTTATAGCGCAGCTGTGACTCTCACATCGAATGTTTAGTGCCCCCTTCTCCTTTTCACCATTTACGCCTTCAACTTTTAGGTTTTGTGGCAAAAGTTGAAACACCTACTGCATAAAAAGACGTTCTATCAATTTATTTTTGGCACCCGTTAATCAATCGTTTAAGTTTAATCGGAGGTTTGGACTAATCTGATTGGTGGAGACTTCAGAACCAAAATTGAGGCCTGGCGGTTGGCAAAACCTACGCTTTTGGTCCTTTCTATCACTTAGATATGATGGACATTCATTACAGTACTCTTTTTGTATGATAAAAATAAATGGTGATTCGTCGATTTTTAATGAAGAGTTTTTGGGAGTTAGGGAGATGAGAGAACGTGTCGATGGCCCAGCAGGAAGTCCCATCAACGAGCATGTGGTTGCAATTTGTTACCTAATGGAACATCTTTGGAATGGGGTGCAAAAGGAGGGCGAGTAAAGCACCCGTTTTTGCCCCGGAGCGGTCGAAAACATAAGACTTCCTTATATGATATTTGTCCCAAGTGTCGAACTTAACTGGTACCTCCGGAAGCGATCCCGAACAGGCCGCAAAACCACAAATCCTCTATTTCTTTCAGAAAGGAAATTGTAACATCCACTTACGAAAAGTGCCGGGGTTGAAGAAGCCTGAAGGCGTGGACATACTGTGGTAATTCAGTTCTATATTTAACGGTTCATTACAATCATAGGGCTAAACTCCAATTGATACAGTCGCAAAATGTTTTAGGAACAATCTTCTTATCAAAATCGCTGTTGTTTTCGAATCTCCAGTGGTTATGCTAGGTTGGGCTTCTGTTAATCAACTATCTACATGGGGACTCGGTTGAAGGTTGGTAGATGACCAGTGTGGCAGGGCTGAAGCAAGGCAGAAGAATGGCTGAAGCAAGGCTGAAGCAAGGCTGAAGCAAGGCTGAAGCAAGGCTGAAGCATGGCTGAAGCAAGGCTAGCGTGGCTGAAGCGAGGCTGAAGCATTGCTGAAGCAAGGCTGAAGCATGGCTGAAGCATGGCTGAAGCAACGCTGAAAGATCGAGAAAGAAATGTACTTATTGGCGCTGACTGATTATTCCGGCATCTTCCAGGATTTCGGTATCATTTAGACTCCCCGTTATGGCTAGCAGTTGAGATGAAGCAATTCGGACACCCCAAAATGCTCTGTTAGTTCACTATCTTCATAGGGACTCGGTTGCAGGATGGTAGATGACCAGTGTGCCCAGACTGAAGCAAGGCGCTTGAAACATGGAGAAAGAAATGTTCTTGTAATAGGCACTAACTGATTATTCCGGGATCTTGCAGGATTTTGGTGTCATTATAGGCTCTCCTGTAGAATTAGCAGTTGAGATGAAGCATTTTGGACACCCCAAAATGCTCTGTTAATCTACTATCTTCATAGGGACTAAGTTGAAGGTTGGCAGATGACCAGTGTGGCCAGACTGAAGCAAGGCTCTTGAAACATGGAGAAAGAAATGTTCTTGTAATAGGCACTGACTGATTATTCCGGGATCTTGCAGGATTTTGGTGTCATTATAGGCTCTCCTGTAGAAGTAGCAGTTGAGATGAAGCATTTTGGACACCCCAAAATGCTCTGTTAATGTACTATCTTCATAGGGACTCGGTTGAAGGTTGGTAGATGACCAGTGTGGCCAGGCTGAAGCTTTCCAAACATCGAGAAAGAAATGTTCTTGTTGGCACTACTGATTATTCCGGGATCATGCAGGATTTTGTATCATTTAGGCAGGGCTAGCAGTTGAGATGAAGCATTTTGGACCCCCAGCGAGAAAACTAGTAGACCGGACTTGAAATTTTCCCTGGTCGAAGGGTCGCATTTTGTCGGCTAAGGGTTTCAACAAGGGAGTAGTCATTTCTTGTAGAGGTCAAGGACCGCTTTCATGTCAATTTCGCGCACCTTTCCCCATCTATTTCCGTGTCTTTTCACAATTATCACAGGTTAAAGATGCAAAACGAATTTCCGTTGTTTGAAAGGAGCGTAAAAGGGCGTGACGAAACCAGGCCCTAAAATCCTGACTGATATACAGCCCCTCTTATGCGTAAACGCAGTGGCGTTCGCTCAAGTTCATTGCACTTGGGGAAAAAAAGCGGATTCACTTTCAAATAGAGAGAAGGGTTTCCCTTTCAAAACCCGACAACCGTTTTTAAATGGAATTTACGACCGGTTAAGAGCGAAACATGGTTATTCTGGTTGACAGCTTTTAGATTCGCTAGCATATATCGGGAAAAGACATAATAATTGTTTAAAAGCTTAAACAAATAAACGATCAAAACGGTCAAAATTCTGGTGTTTTTCTTTAATGTCATTTCCCGACAAAACTTTGATGTCTTCTTCGGAGAATAAAAGCTTGCTATGGTCAGTTGGACTTATTTATAGATTTAACAAAGGATATAAACGTTTCAATTTCTATTGAAAACTTTTGACAATGATTTAATATAATTGTGGGGAAATCAATAGTTTTTTCTCCCCCTCATTTATATTTAAGATAGCGTTTAAAAGGATCTACGCGGGGGTGATTTCCTATTGATATGGGAAGAGAAAATGTCCGGTATTTGACGACTTGTCTCATACGCACGGGTTCTCCGTTATTGAGTGGGAAAAACGTGTGACCCTCATCGTGAAAAATCCTCCACGCCCCTCTCATTCGATACGCCATAATCTCGGTACAGACATTCCCCCACCCCGCTTTTTTTTTGGTTAAATGACAAATTTATGTTAAAAGTGCATTGTTTAGTTCCGGGTTTTTGACCTCAAACCTTCGGCTATCATTTTGCGGTGGTTCACCTTTTTTTAATGCACTTTTGAACTTTCTAGGTAAAATAAGGGTGATTCAGGTCAAACTTAAGCAGACAACTCTTTAACCGATCAACCAAGTACTTGTTTGAAGAGCTTCCAACGAAAACTTCCTTAAAGAGAAAGTAACAATGTAGGAGGGGGAAGTATAACAGAGGGGAAGTATAACGGAGGGGAAGTATAACGGAGGGGGATGTATAAGGGAACGAAAGTATAACGAAGGGAGGAAAAGTATAAGAGAGGGGGAAGTATTAGGGAGGGGAAGTATAGGTGAGGGGAGGTTTTTTGTTTTTTTCGAAAAATTTTACAAGTTTTTTTTTTTTTAATTTTCCAAGCTTTTTTTTTGAAAATTTTCCGAATTTTTTTTTTTCAGAATAATTTTCAAAGCTTTTTCGAAAAATTTTTTAAGTTTATTTTTGTCAAAATTTTCCAAGTTTTTTTTTTTGCCAAATTTTTCCGGGATTTCTTTTTGAATGTGCGCTTTATTATATTATTTATTTATTTATTATATTATATATATTATTATATTATATATATTATTTTTATATATATACCTATTTATTTATTTATTTTTTTTAGTTCCTTTTTTTTTTTAAATTTTATTAAGTGTCGAGATAGAAATAATGGGCTCTTTGCCCTACGGATGTGCCTCTCGTAATGGGTAGAAGTACGAAATTTCTCCCTGCTAAAAAAAATAATAATTAAAAAGTGGCAATTTTTTTACACCAAAAATTCTTTAAATATAAGGAGTAATTGGTAAAAATTTGGCTTTTTTCAAGAATCTGAAGGGAGATAGGACTTGAGAAACCTTTAAAACGTGTTTTATACATGCCATAACCGTAAGAACCAAAAGAAAAAAAAATGTTATCAGAATTGCTCCATTTAAGTCAGAATTGAATGTTTTAAATCACAGCTCATTAGCTTTGTGTACTTTTAAATGGAGTAAAATTTCTGGGCGAGTCTACCTTGTTAATTAGATAAGCGAGAACGACAAAAGAAAAAGAAAAAAAAAAGGGTGAAATATATAAGCGGAGTGGGCGTGTGAGGGTTGATGGAGTGTCCGTTATTTATGTAGTGTTTCATCATTAGCGGGTACAATGGCGACCCTTCCTCACCGCGAGGTACAATGTCACATATTTTAAGTGGACACTCCCCTGTCTGACACCGCTTTTTTTCTCCATGCCCAGTTTTCTTTTTTTTTTTCGTCTCTATTGAAATTTTTCTGAATGATAATTAACAAAAAGGGGCCCCAACGGAGGCAAACGGTTGATTGGCGCAACTGTGTTACACCTTTTGTTCGTCAGTCAATTAAACTTCCCCAAACCTAATTTCATTGTTTACCCCTTGTATTGACGATGAATAAACGAGTGATTCAATAAAGAGAAAATAATTTAAAAGGATAAGATTGAAGGTATTCAATTTGTTATTTAGAGGACCAATTTGTGTTTTCTGCTTGTTTACTGGGGTGCTCAAAGGACTTTCCACGTGGGTGAAAAATTTTTTCAAACATTCAAAAATAAACCCTTCAAAAAATTTCCCGTTCGTCGAAATCTCGGGGTTTCGCATTCCACCTTCTTAGACGTTGCTACATAGTAAAAGTACTTGTTTGATGAGCTTCCAACAAAACTTCCTTAAAGAGAAGTAAAATATAGGAGGGGGAAGTATAAGGGAGGGGAAGTATAGGGGAGGGGAAGTATAGGGGAGTGGAAGTGTAGGGGAGGGGAAGTGTAGGGGAGGGGAAGTAACGGAGGGGGAAGTTTTTTTTTTTTCCTTTTTCAAATTTGTTTTTTTTTTTTTTTCGAAAATTTAAGTACCTATAGTATAATGGAGAGGGAAGGGAAGTATAACGAAGGGGAAGTATAGGGGAGGGGAAGTATGGTATAACGGAGGGGGAAGTTTTTTTTTTCCTTTTTCAAATTTGTTTTTTTTTTCTCGAAAATTTAAGTACCTATAGTATAATGGAGAGGGAAGGGGAAGTATAACGGAGGTGGAAGTTTTTTTCCTTTTTTTTATGCGTTTTTTTTTTTTTTTTTTTTTTTTTTTTTTTTCGAAAATTTAAGTATATTATAATGGAAGGGAAGTATAATGGAGGGGTAAGGGGAGGTATAACGGAGGGGAAAGTATAACGGAGGGGAAAGTATAACGGAGTGGAAGTATAACGGAAGGGGAAGTTTTTTTTTTCTTTTTAAATTTGGGTTTTTTTTTTAAATTTTGATGTTTTTTTCCAAAATTTAAGTATAGTATAATGGAAGGGAAGTGTAATGGAGTGGGAAGTATAACGGAGGGGGAAGTACAAGGGAGGGGAAATTATTACGGACTAGAAGTATAACGGAGGGGGAAGTTTTTTTTTTTTTTTAAATTTGGGTTTTTTTCCCGAAAATTTAAGTATAGTATAATGGAAGGGAAGTATAACGGAGGGGGAAGGGGAAGTATTACGGAGGGGGAAGTAAAAGGAGGGAAGTTTTTTTTCGAAAAAAAATTTTTTTTCGAAAATTTGTTGAAGTATCAAGGTAGAAATAATGGGATTTTTGCCCAAGGCAGGTTCCTCTCGTAATGGGAGGACGTATGAAATTTCTCCCTACGAAAATGATAAATAATGTATAAAATTGATCATTTTTTTTACACCAAATATTTTTTTAAAAATAATGAGTATTTGGTGAAAATCGGTTGGAAACTGTGGCCGTAAAATGTTTCGGAAAAAATGCTACGGCCGGCCGGCCGGATGGACGGAACCACAGACAAAGTTGAGATCAGTAAAGATCAATATTCGATTTTACCCTCCCCAAAAACCTGACGTGGAGGGTATCACAATAACTTCTTTAAGGAAGTTAAAAAATTTTCCTCATGTAAAAGTGTCGTTGATCTAATGTTTAACTCGGACCAACTTTTTATGTGCAACTCAAATGATTCTGGAGACCTCAATAAATTTATTTATTCATCGCGATGAATATTTATCGGGAGTTGATTCGCCTCCTGGTACCTCACGTGGCTTCTGACACTCACACCTTACATCCTGAATAGCTAATGCTGCAATAAGAGACCCCGCATAATAAACGTCTTATTGAAAAATATAAACTTTAGTCGACAATGTTTTAAATCTCCTTTTCTTTAAAATTAGAAAAAAGTAAAAATAGCGGTACACCCTTGTTTATTTAATACCCCCTAACAGATTTGTCTCCGAGGAGCTTGGTAGACTAATAAAAATAATGTTCTAATTAGTGGGAACGGCTTGAAATCTGAGACGACCATCCATAATTTCCCTTGTCGCTGTTTACCGTTTCTATTTGTCCAATAAGAAAATTTATTTTCAAGGTTTTTTTAAAAAGATTTTAAAAAACTTGTTCTAATTTACGTAAAACGTCGACATAAAATTCAATAAGTTGTTGGTCGATAAACAACGTTTACACGGGTGTTGCCACCGGTAGCCTGTTCACAAGATTAAATTTTATGCGCTTAAAGAATTTCTTTGTTTTTTTTTCCTACTTCTTTATTCAGGAGACAGAAAAAAAAGAAGATTATTCAAGGTGGCTGTCAATTACATCTGCAAACAATGGTCTTCAGAGGAAAGAAAAAAAGTACTAGTTTGAAGCACGAAGAACGAAAACTTCCTTAAAGAGAAGGAACATTATAGGAGGGGGAAGTATTAAGGAGGGGAAGTATAACGGAGGAGAAGATTAGGGAGGGGGAAGTATAAATGAGGGAAAGTTCAAGGAAGGTGAAGTATTTGGTAGAGGAAGTTCAAAATCATCAATTTTACATAATCATTTTAGTATGGAGAAATT
>JACGAQ010003663.1:0-25875 GCA_014119065.1 Orius insidiosus
GCGTGAAATCGGGCGAGGATTTTTATTCAATTGTGTAGCTCGACCGGGTGTATTTTTATGCTGAGGAAACTGCGGATGGGCCTTGAGACCAATTGAATTGGAGATGACCCTTAGCCGACGGAATTTTGAAAGGGTTCGAATCCCGGTTTTCAACGTTTATCAACAGGGGGAAGCAAACTCCCTCTCTATTACTACACCTCATATATGACGTCTTAATGTCTCCGTCTCTCCTATGTAAATTTCAAACGGATTATCCTCTTTTTCGAGCCAAACAAAATAAACATTTCTTGTTTGACCTTAAAAAAAACCGGACAAAAATTTAAATTGACGGCGGAAAAAAAGCTGCAAAGAGCCAAAAGAAAAAAAGTTTCCGGCGTGATCACCTACTTGTTTTGATTATTGCCCTTCTCAGAAATACCTGACTAACAAAGCGGGAAAAAGCGTTTTGAAATCTGTAAAACCCTTAAATCACTTTAAAGTAGCCAAAATTTTATTCATTTTTAATTCCTTTAAGAAGTTTGCTTTACGGCTCACTCGGGTTTTTAGTAAAGGGCCCTGTAGCTCCTGCCGGTCGGCCGTAGTATTTTTTCGGAACTCTTTACGGGCACAATATCTACCCATTTTTTTCAAAAAACGTTATTGTATTATCCTCAAAGGAAGTTTATTTTTTTTCCTAGAAAAAGGTATCTTTGGGTCATTTTTATTGATCGTGAGCAGAAGAGTTTTTCCTTCGGCCTTGCAGAGACGCAGAGACTCCCTAAAACGTTTAAATGGAAGGAAGAAAAAATGGAAGTCTTCGCGCTGCCAGGCTACACGAACGTGCGTAAACACCCCCAAATTTCTGGCTTCTATTATTTTTTTTTTTTCTTTCAAAAATGGTGAAAATCGGATGAAAATTACGTTTTTGAAATGTTCCGGAAAACGGAAGAGTACGGACGGCCGGTACCAAAGACAACCTACATCTATTGTCCTCTACGAGGTCTGTAAGACCCAAAAACTGATTATGGAGTATTACAATAACTTCTCTTAGAGAAAATTTTCACAAATTTTCAAGAAAGGTGAAAATTGGATGAAATTGCGTTTTTGAAATGTTCCAGAAAACTGGAAAAGTACGGACGGCCGGTACCACAGACAACCTATTGTCCTCTACGAGGTTTGTAAGACTCTAAAGACTGTTTATGGAGAGTATTACAATAACTTCTCTTTGGGAAACTTCACAAAAAATGTTATTGCACTACCCTCAAAGGATGATTTTTGGGGAAGGGTTTCTAGCCCCTGGATCAAAACAAATCTTTGGTGTACGAAAACTTCCTAAAAAATTTCATTGACCTTGAAAAACTTCCAAAAATGGTCAATTCTGGCACCGACGCGACGGGAGCTTTTCCAAAGAAGGGGAAACTGTATTTAAAATTGGTGTTTTACTTCCTAAATTTTTTTTTAAACAAAATTAAGGCGCAAAATATCAAGTCTTCGCCCAGCCAGGCCTCTCGGAAGAGGCGTCAACAGGCCAAATTTCCCTACAATAGTAGGGATAAACTAATTTCCTCTGCGGGGAAGACCATATCCCAAAAACGAGATATGGAGGTAATACAATAACTTCTCTTTGAGACAGTTACCAATGGAGCTTCCCAGCTTCCCGTAAATCAGGAGGGGTTTCTCACCAAAAAAAACGGAGAAAAATTCCCAAAAACACAAAACAGTTAAACAGGCGAAAAATTTGGAAGGCATTGTTTCTTAGCCGAAAAAGCAAGGAGAACTCCCAAAAATTGGTGAAACGGGGATTTATTTCCAGAAAAACTGGGGTTTCTTACTCAAAATTGAGGAAAATGGTGATTTATTTTCAGAAAACGGGCTCTCACTCAAAAGTTGACGAAAATGTGGTGGAAAACCCATAAAAGAGGTAGTTTTTGTTAGTTTATGGAGGGTAATACAATAACTCTCTTTGAGAAAGTTACCAATGGAGCTTCCCAGTGGTTGTTTAAAAAATAACCTACTTTTCTTTTTAGCACCTACATTTTTTTTAATACGTCGACAGTACAAAAAAAAGCCACTTAACGATTTTTTTCTTCAACCAAATTATTGCAAGGCTAGAAGAAAAAATAATATTTACAGTCTAAAAACGGCGACCTTGAGCTATTAAAAAAAAATGAATGGAAAGTTGAAATTCAGGAAAAACTTTTTTTTCTGAAGCTGGAGGGGGTTTCCGAGCAGACGAAAAGAAAAGCAGAATCCGCGGTTCCTTGTAAAGAGAGACATGTCTGCTAGATTTGCGATTATTCGCCTGGAAAGACTCTGGAAATTAAGAAAATCTGTAATTACAAACCTCTGTTGTTTCAATTAACGTGAGACTGTTCAATGGCGTTTGGGATGTGTATAATTACAATTCCGGGTATAGTACTCTATTCCTTTTTTAGTCTGGGAAAGTTTATTTATGAAAATAATTAGGTTTTTCATAAAATTCCGGTTTTCTTTATTTTTGTTTTTGAAAAATTGACGCCTAGTCTAGACAGTTTTGACAGGAGCACGTAAGAGGTCGCAAAACAGCCCATTTCCAAGTCTAAATCCATGATAATGATAGGGCCAGCCGTCTCTTTTGGCTGATCATATGCGCATGTCTGAGTGGGAAACCTTTTAATTAGCAAGTAGTCCTAGAGCAGAAGACTATTCGTACTTTTTTTTGTCGACTATTCCTTTAGGCGTTTTCAAGAAGCCTTCTTGTGTTAACTTCTCAAAGAGAAGTTATTGCATTACCCTCCATATAAGGTTTTTAGAAGAAATTTTGCATTACCCTCCAATAAGATTTTTAGAAAAAGATTTTAGAGGTCTTCCAGACCCCGTAGAGGATCTTCACCGTTTTTCCCGTAATTTTCATCCATTTTCACCAAAATTTCACTGAATCTTACTTTTATATCTTGAAATAGAGGACTGTTTTGAAAAATTTAATAGTAGGGAGAAATTTGGAAGAGAATTTAAAAAGGATTATCAGGCGTTTTTCACAGTTTTTAGGATAAGAAACACACTTCTATCGGATTTTATGCGTATCCTACTTTACTCCCCATTTTACCGGATTATTGGTCTTTCACCCGAGAAAACATCATTTTACCGGATTTTTTGGGCGTTCTGTTCTCCATTTGGCTATAAACTCCCTGTTTTTCTGAATTTTTGGCGTTCCCACATTTTAGGACGAGAAACACTCTTTCTCAGATTTTACCCGGTTATCCTTTTTCCTTCGGCCGACAAACACCCGTTTTATCGGATTTACAAGCGAGAAGTTATTTTTTTTATCAACCCAATAACACTATTATTCCTGTAGCTACTTTTGATTTTCACTCTACCGGGGAATGTCATCATCTCACCAGGCCACCAAGGTGAGAATTGAAACCTGTTGACAATTAGGTAGATTTCGAAAGAACCTATTTTTGAACCTGTTTATCACACTTTGATTTTTTTTCCAAGAAGACATTCTGACGAATTTTAAAATGTTTTCCGAAAAAAATTTGAATTTACAAACCGAACTCGAATTTCCAATGGCCTAAACGTTGGAATTGAGAAAAAATTTTAGTTTTCGGAAGAATACCACCTGGGCCCGTTAATCTGTCAGTTAATCATCAGTCATCACTGTGTATAAGGAACTTTTTTTTCTTATAAAAAGGATTATCTGGCGTTTTTCACGGTTTTTTTCGATAAGAACACACTTTCTATCGGATTTTATGCTAATCTTCTTTTACCACCCATTTTACCGGATTCGTAAGCGGTTTTATTGGTCTTTCACCTGAGAAAATATCATTTTACCGGATTTTTTGGGTGTTTGTTCTCCGTTTCGGCTATAAACAACATATTTTTCTGGATTTTTGGCGTTTCCACATTATTTAGGACGAAAACACTCGTTTTCTCAGATTTTAGTGCCTTCAGCCGACAATCACTCGTTTTATCGGATTTTCAGGCGATTTTCTCACGAGTTCGTTCAGAAAAATATCGTTTTAATAAATTTTTCGGGTGATCTTTTGGCGGTTAACATTTTAGTGGATCTTTAAGCGTTTTATTGGCCGAAAAAAAAAAACCTTGTTATGTTAAAATAAAAATTTTTCCCCCAAAAAATGGCGTTTTTTCACGGTTTTTTGGATAGAAAAACACTTTCTATCGGATTTTATGCTTATCTTCTTTTACCGCCCATTTTACCGGATTCGTAAGCGGTTTTATCGGTCTTTCACCTGAAAAAATATCATTTTACCGGATTTTTTGGGTGTTTGTTCTCCGTTTCGGCTATAAACTCCATATTTTTCTGGATTTTTGGCGTTTCCACATTATTTAGGACGAAAAACACTCTTTTTCTCAGATTTTAGTGCCTTCAGCCGACAAACTCTCGTTTTATCGGATTTTCAAGCGATTTTCTCATGCATTCGTTCAGAAAAATATCGTTTTAATGAATTTTTCGGGTGATCTTTTGGCGGTTAACATTTTAGTGGATCTTTAAGCGTTTTATTGGCCGAAAAAAAACCTTGTTATGTTATAAATGTTATAATAAAAATCCCCCCCCCCCCAAATGGCGTTTTTTCACGGATTTTTGGATAAGAAAAACACTTTCTATCGGATTTTATGCTTATCTTCTTTTACCACCCATTTTACCGGATTCGTAAGCGGTTTTATCGGTCTTTCACCTGAAAAAATATCATTTTACCGGATTTTTTGGGTGTTTGTTCTCCGTTCGGCTATAAACTCCACATTTTTCTGGATTTTTGGCGTTTCCACATTATTTAGGACGAGAAACACACTTTTTCTCAGATTTTAGTGCTTTTAGCCGACAAACACTCGTTTTATCGGATTTTCAAGCGATTTTCTCATGCTTCGTTCAGAAAAATATCGTTTTATTGAATTTTTCGGGTGATCTTTTGGCGGTTAACATTTAGTCGATCTTTAAGCGTTTTATTGGCCGAAAAAAAAACCTTGTTATGTTATAATAAAAATTTTTCCCCCCAAAAAAGGGCGTTTTTTCACGGTTTTTAAGATGAAAAACACCCTCATGTATTTCCCATTTTTTTGGCTTCCCGGCCCCACTCATTTTCATTGAATTAAGAAATAATCTTTCCTCCGTAGTTTGTATACCTATCTAAAGTTTTGTTTAATGTGCGCTACGGCCGTACTATTAGTCAGATAGTCACCAAATTTGCACCAAATACTCCTTTGTTCCAATCGAGAGCTTTGTTCCAACCGCAGATTGAAACTCTTGGAGCATGCGCAGAAGGATTTGGACGTCATGTTGACGTCGTTCAAATCGTTTTTAAATTAATAAAGCCGTACTATTTGTCAGATTGTCACCAAATTTGCACCAAACACTCCTTATTTTAGCTTTGTTCCAACGGTAGATTGAAACTCTTGGAGCATGCGCAGAAGGATTTCGACGTCATGTTTGAAGTTGTTCAAATCGTTTGTCCGTCAAATCCCCGGTCATCTGACGTCAAATTAGATGTGCAAATCCTTCTGCGCATTACCAAAACTTTAAACCAGTTTTCAACTGCGGTTGGAACAAAGGTAATAAAAAGGATTTATAGGGAATGAAATTAATAAAATCATTAAATTTCCCTACTTTGAGGAAGTTCCTGTCAGAAAGCTAATCTAATTTTTCTAAGAAATCTAATTTTGCATCTTCAACGTCTAATCCTCAAAATCTGACGTCTCTGGAGGGTGACATTTTAGTGTCCTTAAAAATACGTGATTTATCATAGACTTGAAATTTTTTTCAGTTAGTCACTCGCCCTTCAAAGCAAAAAAATTGCTCTCATTGAAAACGCATATACAAGGTAGCTATTATGAATTTTTTCACTCATTGCACTAGTGACATCAAAATATTATGTCACAAATATTGCAAGAGATGAAACTCGCGGGAGGAAGAATTTGAAGCTTTTTGGCGTTAACCGGAGAGTTCAGGGTGATGTTTTTTTGTTCTTAATTATCGTGCGGTCACCCCAATATAATAAGAAAATGGATTAGACACCGATCAACCTGCGTGTTTAACAATAAAAGGCGACCTTGATTTCGTATAGAGGAACGATTGCTTCTTTTGTTGTTTTCGGATCAACAAAAGATCCTCCTTCCGCTCATGGTTCTCCTCTCCGCTCTTTTAAGAAAACGTCATCCATTTGGGATCGGTAAAATATTTATTTCGAACAGAAATTTATCCTTGACACCGTCCTCTACGGACAGGCCTCCTACGTTTGCTGCGAATGAATTACAGCCTCTGTTTGTTTTTAATTGTAAAATTGAAGGTGTCTTAATACCGGCTATAATTTACCGAAAACAATGAATGATCTTCCTGATCTCGGTGAATTATGCGCTCCCAAACGCCTCTTTAGTTTTTTTTTTTTTAAATCGCAGAGCTAAAGTAGCGTTCAAAAATACCTTCCACAGAAAAAACCAAGAAAATCCGAAAAAGTTAAATGAGAAATCTAAAAATTTGTTTTTTTTTTTGGCCAAGGAAACCCTCTTTTTCCGATAACTGTGCGTTTTCTTCAGTTTTTAATTTTCTCAAAAAGAAAGCTATTGTGATACCCTTGATAGGTGGTTTTCACGAAGGTTATATCAGAATAACAAGAGAATGCTCTAAAATTATGGGTTTTGTTAGTTTTTTTGACGAGAAACGCGAAAATTGATGATTTGCTTTCTTTTGTTATCATCCGAAAACTTTAATTGAGAAATCTGAAAGTTATTAGGTGTACAAAATGAAACTCGGCTATAATCTACAAAATTCAAATTTACCCTGTGGCTGAGTTTCATTTTGTACACCTAGGTAATAGAATTTTTTTTTGGCCGACGAAACCCTCTTTTCTGATAACTGAGCGTATTCTAATGTTTTTAACTTCTCAAAAAGAAAACTATTGTGATACTCTTGATAGATGGTTTTCACGAAGGTTTCTATCAGAATAGCGAGAGAATGCTCTAAATTATGGGTTTTGTCAGCTTTTTTTGTCGCTCTAAAATGATGTTTTTTTTCTTAGAATTTTCGCTATAAGGCAGGAGTTTTGAGATTTTTTTTTTTCAAAGAAACGCCCTTTTTGCGATATTTGGACGTTTTCTTCTGTTTTCAGCTTTTTAAAAAAATGTTACTGTGATACTCTTGATAGATTGTTTGTTCGAAGATGATTTCCTGATTAGAAATGAGAATTTCAAGGGTTTCCTTGATTTTTAGCCGAAAATCGCTCAAGAATTTTGGTGTTTTATTTTTTTGAATTCTCCTCTTTGAAAATCCCTTTTGAGAGTTTTTTTTTTCTTCAGATTTTTCGGCCGAAGAAACTCTTTTTTCCCCGATATTTAGGCGTTTTCTTCTGTTTTTAACCTTCTCAAAAAGAAAACCATTGTGATACCCTTGATAGGTGGTTTTCACGAAGGGTTCTCTCAGAATAGCAAGAGAATGCTCTAAAATTATGGGTTTTGTCAGCTTTTTTGTCGCTCTAAATGATGTTTTGTATTCTTAGGTTTTTCGCTATAAAGACAGGAGTTATGTGAATTTTTCTAATTTTTTTTTTTGTCAAAGAAACGCCATTTTGCGATATTTGGACGTTTTCTTCTGTTTTCTGTTTTTTAAAAATAAATGTTACTGTGATACTCTTGATACTCGTAGATTGTTTTTTCGAAGATGTTTTCCTGATTAGAAATGAGAATTTCAAGGGTTTCCTTGATTTTTTAGCGAAAATCGCTCAAGAATTTTGGTGTTCCATTTTTTTAGATTCTCCTCTTAGGAAAGGCCTTTTGAGAGGTTTTTGTTTCTTCAGATTTTTGGCGGAAGAAACTCTTTTTCCCCGATATTTGGCGTTCTTCGTTTTCAGCTTTTGAAAAAATGTTACTGTGATACTCTTGATAGATGTTTGTTCGAAGATATTTTCCTAATTAGAAATGAGAATTCCAAGGGTTTCCTTGATTTTTTAGCTGAAAATCGCTCAAGATTTTTGGTGTTTTATTTTTTTAGATTCTCCTCTTAGGAAAGGCCTTTTGAGAGGTATTTTTTCTCGGCGTTGACCAACTGCGACCCGTTTATACCAACTGCGACCGGAGCCCTTTTCGCCCTACTACCAACTGCGACCCTCCAAATTTCTGGCCGTCTACCAATTGCGTCCCGTCAATTTTCTGTCGCGCTACCATTTGCGACCGGTAACAGTTCACCTGGTAACTGTTACCTGTTAAAAAAAGAAATCTTGTAATACATATGAGGCGCTCCGGGTACGAAGGGCGAACTCGACAAAACGTAGTTCCGAGATATTCGCATTTTAAAGTTTCGGTTTTTACGTACTTAAAGGGGAAAAAATGGCGAACTCAACATAAAAATTATATGGGTGTATTCACCAAGAGGTCTAGAATCAGATAATGAAAAAAAAACTGGAGGACCCTTCCCCAAAAACCCGACGTCGAGGGTATCACAATAACTTCTTTAAGGAAGTTAAAAAAATTTGTCCGATGTCGAGTTCGCCCTTCGTACCCGGAGCGCCTCATATAAAAATCCATCTTTTCGCCCAGTGCACTCTCCTCGTCGTTATTTCGCTGGACATGAGCCATACGATTTGCAAGTTTTTTTGTGCATAGCCATCGCTGGACGTCGGTCGCCAGCAATTTGTGAAACCGATATTTAAACCCTTCCAAGACGTAAATTTCTTTACCTCTGTCGCGGAAACCTTTAGAGAAGACATGATTTAACACTCAGAAAAAAATTAATACTGACCTGCTTCAATGTGAAAAGATAGCAAAATTGACAAAATGTAATTCTTCTGGTCAACATGGTTAACAGAAAGTGTAAAGAGTAAGTGGGGAGATCCACGATAGTGAACGGGTCGCAATTGGTAGTGGCCTAAAAAAATAACGGGTCGCAGTTCGTAGCTGGCCAGAAAAGTAACGGGTCGCAGTTCGTAGTCCGTCGAAAAAACCTCGGGACGCAATAGGTAGCGGCGTAAAGCTCTTGGGTCGCAGTTGGCTAACACCCTTTTTTCTTCTGATTTTTTGGCCGAAGAAACTCTCTTTTCCCGATATTTTGGCGTTTTCTTCTGTTTTTAACCTTCTCAAAAAGGAAGTTATTGTGATACCCTCGATGGATGGTTTTCAATAAGCAATCTACCGAACCCCGTAGGTTCAGTTTGTCTTTTGAGCCGTCCGGACGTCCAGAAAAGCCCACAGAAGACCTTTTTTGGTCAAAAAACCCCTGGTTTTTTCCACGACCTTTTGAACAAAACCCCTATTTTCACGATTTTCGAGTTTCCTCGCTCTTTCAGCATTGTAATTTTATTTTTTGGCGAGAAATTCCTATTTACAAGGGAGTTTTTGCCACTATTTTGGCCTCAAAAAATTTTTTTCACATGATTTATGGGCGTTTTCTTCGATTTTTAACCTTCTCTAAAAGGAAGTTATTGTGATACCCTCGATAGATGGTTTTCAATAAGCGATCTACCGAACCCCGTAGGTTCAGTTTGTCTTTGAGCCGTCCGGACGTCCGGAAAAGCCCACAGAATACCTTTTTGGTCAAAAAACTCTGACTTTTTCCACAACCTTTTGAACAAAACCCCTATTTTCACGATTTTCGGGTTTCCTCGCTCTTTCAGCTATGTAATTTTATTTTTTGGCGAGAAATTCCTATTTTACAAGGGCGTTTTTGCCACTATTTTGGCCTCAACAATTTTTTTTCTCATGATTTATGGGCGTTTTTCGTCAACTTCGTTTTGTGGTTGTGGCTCCAGTTGAGTACTTTTCTGTGTGTTTTCCCTTTACATGATTTTGTATAAACCAGAAATCTCGTGGTTTTGACGAATGCCCATGAAAAATGTTATAAAACAGCTATTTCTGCCTTTTTTTTTCTCTCTAAATTAAATTGATCATTGAAGCGTTTTACTTGTAGTGTAAGGCCAAGGATTTTTAGGGGGGGTTCCAAGGTGTCCTAGAGAAGGGGTTCTTATACTTCTTCGAGATAATCGCAATTGTTCTCCTCTCTTATCGAGTTCGACTTTTCATGTAGTTGAAAGATTTGGATGTAAAGCCAGGACCAAGCCAGGAAAGAAACCGTTCGCAAATATGAGGTACTTCCTGATCAAAACGTTAATTTACCACTATTTCAGCTTTTCGCCATTAAAGTAGCCAAAATTTCATTCATTTTAACTTCAAGAAGTTATTGCTTTACCCTAATTGACCCCCTGTGGTTCAGGCCGGCCGGCCGTAGCGTTTTTTCAAATTTTTTTACGGCCACAATTTTCATCCGATTTTCACCAAAATTTCACCATATACTTCCCCCTCCTTTATAATTCCTCCTCCTATATTATCCTTCCCTTTAGGAACTTCCCGTTGGGGCCAGTTCCATAATAGTACTTTTACCAGGATGGAGAAATTGCGCAGAAACTTAATTTTTCATATTTGAAACTTTTGGCAATAAGTTATGATTTACCTAGTTAAAATTAAGGAATTTAATTAAAAGTTTCCAGACTCTGGAATAAGAAAATTTTGATTTAATTAACCACAAAAGTCTCTCAACATCTAGGATTTATGAAATTTTCTTCCAAAATGTTTAAATCGAATTTTCATTATCATTTCTAATCCCTTAAAAAGATATTTCAGCGTTTGGCAAAAAATCATGAGGTTGTCTGTTGTACCGGCTGTCCGTCCATCTGTGGCTAGATTTTTCCGGAAAACTTCATGGCCGCGTTTTCATCCGATTTTCACCTAATTTTCACAAACCTCCCTCTTTAGTTATGTTGAAAATGCTTTTTTCTAAATCCCATAATTAATAAATAATTAACCCCATAAAACGAAAAATAATTAATAATAATTAAAATAATTTCATAATTAATTAAATAATAAAAAATAATAATCCCCATAAACGAGGGTATCAAAAACGTTCTCACAGAAGAAAAACGCCTTAAAATCGGAAAAAGTGTTTCCTCCGCAAAAAAAGGCTTTCCTTGGCGGAATCCCCGAAAAAACAAAACAAAAAAAATCGGATGAAATTTGCGACGGACGGACGGCCGGCACCACAGACAACCTCATGATCGGCAGAAATCACTAATCAGTTTTCCAGATACCGTACTATGAGAGTACACAATAACTTCTTTGAGGAAGTTCAAAAAATAAAGGGCGTTTCTACGGAAAAAAACCTCCTGATTTCACAAATTTCTCATATATTTTCTAGGGAACCATCTATCGAGGGTAACACAAAAAGAAGAAAAACGGTAGAAAAACACGCTGTTATAGGAAATTGTTTCCTCTGCCCAAAAAACAATAAAACGCCCAAAATTTTTTCTTGTCAAAAAAACATTTCCTTAGCGGAAAACCGGAAAAAACAAAACCAAAACAGATGGGAAAATATTTAGGCTTTTTCACTGAAATATTTAGGATTAGGAAAAAATTTCCCCTTATAGAGTGCTCTGGACCAAAAACTACCCCATAAAATTAAAAAATGAAAAAGTTATGTTATACCCTCGTTTTAAGAAATCGGTCTTCTAGAACACCTTTGGCATTCGCCTAGCTACCATTTTGGCCCTAAAAATAGACGCCACAGTAATATGGTGAATTCCCCCTCAGGAGCCCTTCATGACAACCTGTATAGACGAAAAAAATCAATTTTCTAAACTTATTAAATTATGCAGATTATAAATAAGAATTTCACCGATTTCTTGGTTTTTTTAGCCAAAAAACGCTCAAGGTTTTTTTTTCTTCAGATCTTATGGGCGAAGAAACTCTCTATTCCCGATATTTTGGCGTTTTCTTCTGTTTTTAACCTTCTCACAAAGGATTTTACTCTGATACCATCGATGATGGTTTTCAATAAGCGGTCTACCGAACCCTGTAGGTTCAGTTTGTCTTTGGCGCCGTCCGGACGTCCGGAAAAGCCCAAAGAAAACCTTTTTTGGTCAAAAAAAAACCCTGGCTTTTTCCACGACCGTTTGAACAAAACCCCTATTTTCACGATTTTCGGGTTACCTCGCTCTTTCAGCTATGCAATTTTATTTTTTGGCGAGAAATTCCACTTTACAAGGACGTTTTTGCCATATTTTGGCCTCAAAAAATTTTTGTCCGGACGTCCGGAAAAGCCCAAAGAAAACTTTTTTTGGTCATAAAAATTCGGGCTCTTTTCCACGATTTTTGGGTTTCATCGCTCTTTTAGAAAGTAACCATAATTTCTGGCGAGAAACCCCTATTTTTCAAGGGCGTTTTTGTCACTATTTTGGCGAGATAATTCTTTTTCTCATGATTTCTTGCTCCATTTTTTGGACGCCAAAGTAATATGGCGAATTACCACTGTGTACCCTTCAGGAATCAATTTTCTCAACTTATTAAATTATGCAATGTTTTAAAACGCATTTTCTTTAATCTCAGAAATATTAATTGTTAACATGAACAAATTCCAAAATTAGATTAATAATAGCGCTAATTAAATTATTATAAAAAGAATGTTTTTTTTTCTCTTCCCAACACCTTGCAGCGGCCTTGACTCATCGAATAAAAGGCGATAATTTTTAAAGATAAACCACAATGAAGCGATCGCGATCCCCGAAAACACAATTGAGGTTGGTCGGTGACATTGGGTTTGCCCACCCGGCGCGACCTTCATTTCGGGATACGCGAAAATCCCTCTGGAAACTCGCGTATTTCCATTACCCAATCTCTTTTTACGCTTCAAAGATTTTCAAAAGGCTGGAAAAATTATTTGAGTGCAGGGGGGGGGGGGAATTGCGGTCTCAAATTACGAGGTCTATAAAACAAAGCGTTCTTTGTTTTAATTATCTTAAATAATTAGCGATCTCAATTTTTCTCAGGATAGACTCCCTCAAGCGGGTAGTAATAGCTAATAATATAGTAGTAATAGTAATAGTAGTAATAGTAATAGTATTAGGTGTACAAAATGAAACTCAGCCACAGGGTAAATTTGAATTTTGTAGATTTTAGCCGAGTTTCATTTTGAACACCTAGTTGTTCATTTTTTCAAAATTTTGAACATTTTAGGCGTTTAAGTCCATCAAAAGTTGACCTTCTCCGTGTAAGAAGGTTATTGAAGTATAACCATTAAAAAGGTTAATTTTTAAAGGCTTGTAAATCGTAAACCGTTACGGATATTGAAAAAATGCACTAAATAAAATCTGTTGGAAATTTAATTCTATTTAATTTTATTCTATTCATTTTTTCTCTAGGACGCACTGTTTTCAAGATAAATTTATTTTAAAAAAAATTATTTTCCGAAAATGGTGCAACCTAGAAAAAAATAATTAAGTGCAAATTTATAGAGAATTAAATTTCCTACAATTTTTATTTATTAGGTGTGCAAATGAAACTCAGCCACAGGGTAAATTTGAATTTTGTAGATTTTAGCCTAATAGTAATAGTAGTAATAGTAATAGTAGTAATAGTAATAGAATCCGGAGTTCTTACAAAGGGATGCGCCGAATGGCGACACTTTCGTGTTCTCTCTTCTCGAAAACTTATAGCTAATAATATAGTAGTAATAGTAGTAGTAATAGTAATAAGTAGTAATAATAATAGAATCCGGAGTGCTTACACAGGGATGCGCCGAATGGCGACACTTTCGTGTTCTCTCTTCTCCCAAAACTTTGAAATAATCCATTTCCCGACGTATAGATATGAGGCGCTCCGGGTACGAAGGGCGAACTCAACAGAACGTAGTTTCGAGATATTCGCGTTTTAAAGTTTTATGTACGGGCGAACTCAACAGAAAAGTCATGCCCTGGAATGGGAAAAGAGTGGGGGTTGTGGACTAGGATTTGGAGTTCGCCCTTCGTACCCCTCGGATATCGCAGTTAGAGCTTTGCCGCATATCGGTTTTTACGTATTAAAGGGGAAAAAAAGGAAACTCAACATAAAACTTATATGGTGTATCACCAAGAGGTCTAGAATCTGAAAATGAAAAAAAAAATTTGTCCGATGTTGAGTTCGCCCTTCGTACCCGGAGCGCCTCATATCTATAAACTTTTGAGCTGAAGGTGGAGTACAATAACTTCTCTTTGAGTAGATTTTTTTATTCTTTGTTCATGTTTTACGTCAATCCGCAATAAACTTTTATGTTTTTTCGATGGTAAGAAATTATGCAAAACAAACTGGCTTAAAATTATTTTTTATTTACAGAGTTGTAAATCAATACTGACGTTTCTTTATGTTAAAAAGATGAGAAATTAATAAAACTTTTAATATGATCGATTATTGAATACTCAAATATCATGGTTTTGACAATTCCGGTAATAATTAATTACTATAATTAATTTAAATATAATTTGTTTATTTTATGAAGAGAAGTTATTGCATTGATGGACGGTTTTTGGTTGAGGTTCTTCCAGACCTCCGGGTACGAAGGGCGAATCAACATCGGACAAATTTTTTTTTTTTTTTTTTTTTTTTTTTTTTTTCATTTTAGATTCTAGACCTTTTGGTGAATACATCCATATAATTTTTATGTTGAGTTCGCCCTTTTTCCCCCTTTAAATACGTAAAAACCGATATGCGGCAATGCTCTAACTGCGATATCCGAGCGGGTACGAAGGGCGAACTCCACATCCTAGTCCACAACCCCCACTCCTTTTCCCATTCCAGGGCATGACTTTTCTGTTGAGTTTGCCCTTAACATAAACTTTAAAATGCGAATATCTCGAAACTACGGTTTGTGAGTTCGCCCTTCGTACCCAGAGCGCCTCGATGAGTGATGTCTTAAGCTTGTCAGCAGCTTTTTTCTGAAATATTAGGTGTACAAAATGAAACTCGGCTAAAATCTACAAAATTCAAATTACCTGTGGCTGAGTTTCATTTTGTACACCTAATAAATAAAAATTGTAGGAAATTTAATTTTTTATAAATTTGTACTTACAGTAGACTCTCGATTATCCGCGGGCGGATTATCCGCTTTGCGGATTCCGCGGTCTTTTTTTTGTCTTATTGGGTCTTTTTTCTTTTTTTTAAAATTTTTATCATTTGAAAAGTTAGATGTTAGGAGGCACAGCAAAGGGTGTTTTTTTCCTGAATTGTGCCAGCCGTGTAAACTTGCTAGAAAACGTACGAATTAGAATTCTAAGAACTCCCCGCACCTCTACCTCCTTCACCGCTTCTTTTTCCTCTCCCGGCAGTTCCGAAAACCTTCGTACATAACCTGCATTGTATTGTAAATAAACCTTTTTAACTTATTTTTGAGTTAACCTTTGCATTTGCGGATTATCCGCGAAATTGGCTTATCCGCGGTGGCCGTGCCAGGCATTACCGCGGATAATCGGGAGTCTACTGTAATTATTTTTTTCTAGGATGCACCATTTTCGGAAAATATTTTTTTAAAATAAATTTATCTTGAAACAGTGCGTCCTGGAGAAAAAATGAATAGAATAAAAATTAAAGAGAATTAAATTTCCAACAGATTTTATTTTGTGCATTTTTTCAATATCTGTAACGGTTTACGATTTACAAGCCTTTAAAAATTAACCTTCTTAATGGTTATACTTCAATAACCTTCTTACACGGATAAGGTAACTTTTGATGGACTTTAACGCCTAAAATGTTTAAAATTTTGAAAAAATTAACTACTAGGTGTACAAAATGAAACTCGGCTAAAATCTACAAAGTTCAAAACCCGTGGCTGAGTTTCATTTTGTACACCTAATACTTTGCGGATGCAATTTTCTTAAGTTTTTGCCCAGCTAAGCCACACGGAACGGGCGTGAACAGCTCAAATTTGTCCGTACCATATTTTTTAAGAATTGAAATTTGGTGACTATCGGACCATAGCCGAAATGAACAAAACTGTAGAAAATGGAGGGTAGCATCGTAGCTACTTAATTTTTTCTTCCTCGAAACTGATAAAAAATTTTTTTCCAGTGGCATAAACCGTTTTGGAGTGGCCGACTACGCCGTTTTTGGCGGAATGCTTACCGTCAGCACCCTCATCGGCCTCTACAAAGCTCATCGCAGAAGAACACCGTCGAGCAGTTTCTAACCGGCCAAGGAAAAATGTCGACGTTACCCGTCGCAATCTCGATGCTTTCCGGGTAAATCTTTTCACACTCTCCTCCACCAATTATACAAATTAGCCTGTTAATGAAATTACTATTTTATAGCGCCCTTGGCATTACAAAAGGATTTTTCACAATGGATCTACCCCCCCCCCCCGCACTTGTTTAACTACTAATAATTATCTAAGCGCGACATTTCCGATATTAGTCATCTCCCATAATTAGCTTCGACATCTTCATTTTCAATTAATAATTCCTACATTTTTATTTCTTTGAAGATTTGTTTCTTCGATTACGTTGATGGGTCAGCCGGCGGAGGTTTATCTTTATGGTGCACAGCAGTGGCTTTTCGGCGTCTCTTCTTTTCTCCTCATTCCTGTAGTAGGATACGTCCTTATACCTTTTTTTCGTAAAAGAAATTATATTTCTGCCTATCAGGTACTAAAAAAAATAATTATTTGATGGTTTAAAAGAAAAGTTTTTTTTTAGTACTACGGTGAGCGGTATAGCCGATGGTTACAACTGGTGGCAGCAACTATTTTCACACTTCAAATGGTTTGTTATTTTTTTTATTTTTGGCTATACAGGTGGTCTAATTTAAACATGCAAATACGTGGACGGTGAGGGTAAGGTAGAAAGCGCTTTTAAAATGAGCCGATTTTAATTTGGATAAAAGATTTTGGGAAAATACGCTGTATGGTCTTTTTTAAATTTTTCAACTTCTCTAAAAGAAGTTATTGTGATACCCTATTGTGATAACTCATTTTAACTGGATTTCCTCGCCAGAAAGTAGAGAAAAATGCACAAAAGTTTTTAAAAGGGCATTTTTTGCTGAGAACCAAATCTGGCTAAAATATTGAGGAAAAATGAAGATATTAATTTTCTAAATTAAAATTTTTAAAGCTCTAGATGCATTATAAACTGAGTAAACGTCGTCTTATTCCGTAATGGGTTATAATTTTTTTTTTAGCTAAAAGTGTTTTTTCTCCCCCAAAAGCGTTACATTTTCGACTTCTGAGACTCAGATAAACTGAGTAAACGTCTTAATCCGTAAAGGGGTTATGATTTTTTTTTCAACATAAAGCGTTACATTTTCGACTTTCTGAGACTCAGATAAATTGAGTAAAACGTCGTCTTAATCCGTAAAGGGATTATGATTTTTTTTTCAACAAAAGTGTTCCCCCACCAAAAAAGCGTTACATTTTCGACTTTCTGAGACTCATAAACTGAGTCAAACGTCGTCTTAATCCGTAAAGGGATTATGATTTTTTTTTCAACAAAAAGTGTCCCCAAAAAAAAAGCGTTACATTTCGACTTTCTGAGACTCATATAAACTGAGTCAAAACGTCGTCTTAATCCGTAAAGGGGTTATGATTTTTTTTTCAACAAAAAGCGTTTTTTTCTCCACCAAAAAGCGTTACATTTTCGACTTTCTAAGACTCAGATAAGTAAAAACGTCTTAATCCGTAAAGGGGATTATGATTTTTTTTACAAAAGTCTTTTTTCTCCCTCAAAAAGCGTTACATTTTCGATTTTCTGAGACTCATAAACTGAGTCAAACGTCGTTCAATCCGTAAAGGGGTTATGATTTTTTTTTCAACAAAAAGCGTTTTTTCTCCACCAAAAAGCGTTACATTTTCGACTTTCTGAGACTCAGATAAACTGAGTAAAACGTCTTAAACCGTAAAGGGTTATGATTTTTTTTTTTCAACATAAAGCGTTACATTTTCGACTTTCTGAGACTCAGATAAACTGAGTAAAACGTCGTCATCCGTATTGGGTTATGATTTTTTTTTCAACAAAAAGTGTTTTTCTCCCCAAAAGCGTTAATTTTCGACTTTCTGAGACTCAGATAAACTTAGTAAAACGGTCTTAATCCGTAAAGGGTTATGATTTTTTTTTTCAACAAAAAGTGTTTTTTCCCCAAAGCGTTCATTTTCGACTTCTGAGACTCATAACTGAGTAAAACGTCTTAATCCGTGAGGGGTTATGATTTTTTTTTAGCTAAAAGTGTTTTTCACCCCAAAAAGCGTTACATTTTCGACTTCTGAGACTCAGATAAACTAGTAAAACGTCGTCTTAATCCGTAATGGGTTATGATTTTTTTAGCTAAAAGTGTTTTTCCTCCAAAAAGCGTTAATTTTCGACTTTCTAAGACTCAGATAAACTAAGTAAAACGTCGTCTTAATCCCTAAAGGGATTATGATTTTTTTTTCAACAAAAAGTGTTTTTCTCCCCAAAAGCGTTAATTTTCGACTCTCTGTGACTCAGATAAACTGAGTAAAACGTCTTAATCCGTGAAGGGGTTATGATTTTTTTTTCAACAAAAGTTTTTTTTCTCCACAAAAATCGTTACATTTTACTTTCTGGGACCAGATTTTATTTAAATTTATGAAAAACTAACAATTTTTTGTATTTTTTTAAGGTTTTATATTTGGCATTAGTTTTATATGCTCCTGCATTAGCTATGTATCAAGGTTAGTATATAATTTAAAAAAAAAAAATAAAATTAAAATTTTTAGTGACTGGCATCAACACAATATTTGTGGTTACAGTGATGTATTTAGTGTGCATTGTCTACACAACGATAGTGAGTAAAAAAAAAATTTTTTTCTAAATGCGAACTTACAAAAATGCTTGAAGGGTGGAATCAAAGCGGTGGTGTGGACGGATTGTTTTCAAGTGGTCGTCATCGTAATTTCTTTAATAGTCGTTCTCGTTAAAGGGACCATAAACTTGGGCGGCTTTAACGTAATCTGGGAAAAAAACTCGGCCGTCAACAGGACCACTTTATTCAAGTAATAATTTTTTTTTATCTGTTTTTATAATAAATTTTTTTATGTTTGTTTTGAAGTATGGATTATTCGATGACTGAAAGATACACTTTTTGGTCATCGTTTTTGGATCTGGGTTTTTACATATGACCACCTACGGAGGAAATCAGCTTCAGATTCAAAGATATCTTACGGTCAAATCGAGCACCGAAGCTAGAAAGTATTTATTTTTCTCAAGGAAAACTTCAAATTTGAATTTTTTTTCAGAATGCTTTGGTTAAATGCAGTTGGATGGTCATTTATTAGTCTGATGTGTGTTTACGCTGGATTATTGATATTCGCTAACTATAGCGATTGCGATCCACTTTCTTCTCAGGTCAGAATTTTTACTATGTTGGCTTAAGACTTAAAAGATTTTTTTTCGGTCTTTGAATTTATGCTTTTCAACTCAGAATTTTGACCATATTTTCAGACTTTAATTGGTTTTTTGGCTGAGAAATTCCCTTTTTACTGTATTTTCGGTCTTTGTCTCTATTTCTTGTCTGAAATACCTCGGTGAAAGAATTTTGGTCGTTTTCCACGGATATTGGCCTAGAAAATTTTTTTGGCAAAATTTATTTTTGACCCAGAAAAATTTTATTTTTAGCTAGGGAAATTCGTTTTTACCTAATTTTTGACTACTTTTCTCAACATTTCCCTAAAAGAGGACTTTTTTTTTTTTTTTTTTTTTTTTTTTCAGATTTCATTAGTTTTTGGGAAAGGACTAGACATATATTATTATGTAATAATCATACTAAAGAAAGAGAAAATTAATTTGGGCTAAGAGACACCTTTTTTTCAGATTTCATTAAGTTTTTGGGAAAGAAATGCACTTTAAACTTCCTTAAAAAAGTATTGTGATACCCTCCACGGGTTTTTGGGGAAGGGTCTTCCAGAACTCGGAGGGTCAAATCGAATATTGATCTTAACTTGTCTGTGGTTCCGGCCGGCCGTCCTCGTAGCATTTTTCACCAATTTTCACCAAATTTACAGTTGTACAAGAAATAATTGTCTGCGATTTTTGAATTTCGAAAAAAATGGCGGAGATATGCACGTTTGAAATTTTTAAAAACTGCGCTGCGGCTGAACCTTTTGTCCAATTTTACCTATTATTCTTATAAATTTTACGAATCTGGGGTGTAAAAATTTTTATTTGTTTTTAAGTAGGGAGAAATTCATCTTCCACCCGTTACGAGAGGCATCCCTAGGGTAAAGTGCCCAGTATTTCTACCTCGATGCTTAAAAAAAAAAATTTTGAAAAAAAAACTTAGAAATTTTTTGAAAAAAAGAAAAGAAAAGAGAAAAAAACTGCATATTTAAAAAAAATTCGCAAAAAAAATTTTTTTTTGCAACAGAAAAAAATTGAAATTTGTCTAAATGCTTGAAATTATTATTCCTCTTCCTTTGTACTTCCTGTCCTTGACCTCCCCTCCCTTATACTTCACCTCCTTAATACATCCCCATTCGTAATACATCCCCCTCTTCAATACTTCCCTCCTATTATTCCTTCTCTTTAAGAAAGTTTCGTTGGAAGCTCTTCAAATAAGCATTTTTCTAGAATCAACAGGCTAAACCTGGTAATATGGATTTTTCGCGTTATTTTGGACCAGGAAATTTTTTTATGGCCTCAAATTTCTTTGGTTTTTTTCCCAAACGTCCTGGAAACGCCCTTCTTTCAGCCAATTTTAAACTCCTTTTTTTCCCCAATTTTGGGCCTTTTATCTCGATATGAAAATTAGAAGTAGTTTTTCAGCCGAGAAATACCCTTTAAAATTTTTTCCTCCACTACATTTCAGCCGATAGACAATTTTTTATGCTCTTTAATTTTTATTTATTCAAATTTATTCATTTTTTAATGTTATTGCTCAGAACACCCTTTTTTAAAGCCTAGAATCCCCTTTTTTACCATGTTCCTTGTAATTTTGGCCTTTTTCCCTAGATTTTCAGCCAAAAATCTCTTCTGAATTCTTGGTCGTTTTGTTCTACACAGTAATAGAAAAACCGGATAAATATCTTTTTTGGTCGTTTTCCAAGGTTTTTGGCCAAAAAACTTATTTTTTCGGTCGCTTTTCAGGATATTTTTTACAGCCCAGGAACGCCCCATTTTTAGGCAATGTCCGCTTTAATTTTGTCCCTTAGGGAGGACCTCTGCTATGAAGGCCTTAAATTTTTATTTTTTTTATTTATTAGAAAATAGCAAAGCCAGATCAACTTTTTCCACTATACGTTATGGAATCTTTTATAACTACCCAGGCTTCCCAGGTTTATTCATCAGCGGTATATTCAGCGCAGGATTAAGGTACCTTAAATTTTTTTTTTCTTTGCTCTATTTAATTTTTAGCACCGTTTCTACAGGGATGAATTCTTTAGCTGCAATTTGGTTTGCAGAAATCGAAAGTACAGCTTTCAGAAAAAAGTTGTCTGAAACCAAGGAGCTTTTTTGGTCAAATGTCTTGCATTCTTCGGAATTTCATATCTCATCGTCTTCATCGTTCTTATTTGGGAAATATGGTCCCAGTATGTATTCCAAGTATTCAGAAATAATATGAATACTCCCAAATCTTATTCAAAATTTATTTAAATTGTTATTGTTAGTTGGCGGTATCATTGTCGAGCACGTTCGAGGATGTTTACTCGCTTTGTTTCTTCTCGGAATGACATTAAAGTCGCCAATACTTGGGTTTGTTCTTTACATTATTAAAATCTAACAAAAACTTTCTTAGGGAGCATTTATTGGAATGATGTCCAGCATATCTTGCTTCTTTGGTTCGCTTTGGGTGCAGCCGTTTCTGAAAAAGCAGGCTACAAATACATCCACCGCTACCTCTTTCTGTTGACAACTGTTCCATAAGCATCAACAGCACTATAATGTAAAAAAGAAAAGCTGCCAAAAATTCTATTTCAAACTTTTTTTTAGACCTTCTTCAACTGTACCGGAAGCTTTCTTTCTGTACAGAATCTCGTATACATGGTATGGAGCGATTTCGATATGTACTACGATATCGTTGGACTTATCGCTAGCATAATAATCGAGAAAATATCTAATTTGGAAAACAAAAACCTGATAATAACAGAAATGATATCAACGTCAGCAATTTACTTCTGAATGAAAAGAATTAAAAGGGTCATCAATTCTGGAGGGAAATCAAAATAATCTGAGCTTTATAACCAAAATTAATAAAAAACATAAAATTTGTAAATAAACTTTTTTAAGACAAAAAATTGTTTGTTTTTATTCTAGAAAAAAAAATTGGGAAAAATACTCTGTATTCAGCTGTTTTTGGTTGTCCAGAAAATAAGAAATGTGTTGGAAAAAAATTTTGTAGTCTTAAGTAGTAACAAAAGGCCAAAGATTGAGGAAACTACAAAAGGAAGAGTTGAAAAAATTAGGAGGAAATGATTAAAAATGTGGCCAATAGAGCTCCTAAAAACAGCCAATCGGATGCAGCAACCTTATGATTGGCTAAGATCACTAATTTTCCATACACCTTGACGTGGAGACAATAACTTCTCTTTGAAACACAGGGAATAAAATAAAACCTTCATTTCATAACTAAATTAATTACTAGACAAAAAGAGCCAAAAGATTGAGGAAACTACAAAAGAAAGAGTTGAAAAAATTAGGAGGAAATCTGATTAAAAATTATGGCCAAGAGAGCTCCTAAAAAACAGCCAATCGGACGGCAGCAACCTTATGATTGGCTAACATCTAATTTTCCATACACCTTGACTGGAGATCACAATAACTTCTCTTTGAAACACAGGGAATAAAAATAAAACCTTCATTTCTTAATTTAATTTTTTTCTTTTTTTTTTTTCACATTGATTCTTCCATCTTATTTTAGTGGGTGTGTACCTAACAATGTAAAAAAGATAACCTCAACACAAAAAAAGGTATAGTTTGAGAATTACTTATTTTTAACATCTAGACTGACCAGATATACAAAATATATTCTAATATAGAATTTTCGTGTGTGATTGGTAATAACTATACCCTCTACATATCACTAATCGACACACCCAAGTGTACCTATACAAACGACATTAATAAAATAAAAAACACAGAAAATAAAAATCACATTTATCTAAATAGCGCTATTTTATACAATTTAAAAATGAATGGTCATTTACAATCACTGTGTTATAGAAAAATTTACATTTTTTTTTTTTATTAATAGAAAGCCTAAATTATTTCAAGGCACAGGTATGGGTAAATGATATGCCGCAGACATATTTCCATCACATTTATAATGTACTAAGGTTTACCCACTTCTAACATTTATTAGCCAAGTCTGAAAACTTTGCAAAATACTTTTTTTTAAATATCAATATTTACATGATTTATACAAGTCCTTGTTTTTTTCTTAAAATCTCAACCCTGCTTTGTAGAACAGAGCGGTCACTCATAGTCACTGGACTAGATATGTTAAATCGGGGTAAAAAGGGTGGGAAGGGAAAGTGGTTTTTGGATTAAAAAAATATTAGGCCTATTTTATTTAAATAAATACTAAAAAGTGTTTTTTTGTCCTGTACAAGAGTGAGAGGCTGAATTTTATGCCTGTTTTTTTTTTTTTTTTTAAATAATTATCACACGTTCGACTGAATGAAAGACACCTGACACTAGGGCTTAAGCCTTTTGAAACCGGCGCCATCTTGACCGAGTTTGAGCTCTTCGTAAATGGACGGAGGGACTTCGGTCGAGGCTGGGACGTGAAGTTGCTCTTGTTTCCAGCCTGACTGTGTCGTACCGCTTGATGTATTAGCGTCTGATGACTAAAAGAATTTTTAGTAATGAAAAATTTTGTTTTGGTTTTTACCTGTATGTGGTCCATATTGACTTCTCGGAGGTAACTTGGGTTTTCGAATGCAACTCCGCCTGTCGATTTATGCCCTAAGAGGCTTCTCGTCCGTATAAACCAAACCGCTGCAGCGACTATTCCAACTATAAAAGCTATTGTGAAGACTAGACCGAAAGCCATTCCAACTTGAGAATGTTCTTCTCCTAAAAATAAAAAAAAATTTTTAAAATAAATTTATCTTGAAAACAGTGCGTCCTAGAGAAAAAATGAATAGAATAAAAATGAAAGAGAATTAATTTCAACTGATTTTATTTAGTGCATTTTTTCAATATCTGTAACGGTTTACGATTTACAAGCCTTTAAAAATTAACCTTCTTAATGGTTATACTTCAATAACCTTCTTACACGGAGAAGGTCAACTTTTGATGGACTTTAACGCCTAAAATGTTCAAAATTTTGAAAAAATGAACTACTAGGTGTACAAAATGAAACTCGGCTAAATCTACAAAATTCAAATTTACCCTGTGGCTGAGTTTCATTTTGTACACCTCCTTCTAGCCAGCCACCAGAAAAGAGTAGAAGATAAAAACTTACCCATACTGGCGGCTGATGTGATTTTTCATCTGTACTAAACCGTACAGTTTCTGTAAGCGTACTTGTTCCTTTAGTATTTCCTGCTTTAACCATGCATTCGTAAATAACTCCAGATTTGAGTCCAGTGATTTTCAAACTCGTTGTTTTACTGTCGTTTTTGATGGGCGAATTGTTGGGGCCTGCTGGCCTCCAGAAAACCCTGTACATTTCCACAGTGTGTGGGTTTTTGATCGGCGGGTCCCATCGAACCCAAACTGAATGGTCGTCGATTCTCTCAATTCGGACATTCTGCGGAGGCCCTGGTAGTTTTTCTAAAAGAAAGATTAGAATTTGATACATTTAGAATTTTGATACCTCTCCCGCCGCGGAAGCAAGACATGATTTTTTTGGTGTGCTGTAGAAGACACATTTTGCTATCTTGAGCATACAGAGGTTCCCCACACCATTCTAAGCAGTTTCGTTCCACTCCTGATTGTGCGCAGCAGCTCCTATGATCTGAACCGTCAGATGCGCATTTCATAAACTTGTCAAAATCGTTTAAGCACTCAGGTCGATCAATAACAGCATCATATCAAGGTAGAAAGAACACGCGTCCATACATGTCGAAGTCACATTTTGTTCCACAACATTGGTCACATTTGAAACAGGGGCCTAAACATCATTTTAAATTGTTTAACATCCAACATTTCAAAATACTAACCACATTGCGAAGCCTGACAGAAACCGCCCGTGTCGCATTCCCAAATGCATTTTCAGCATGACAGTAATATTCACCTTCTTCTGCATCCGTGATTGATTTGATTGTCAAATGCATTCCACTTATCTTCATCCTAAAAATAAATAAAAAAAAAAAACTCCTACTACTACTTACGTCTTTACTCCTAATAATATTGATTGCATATTTGTTGCTTTGAATTACTGGTATTCGTTGTGTTATGTCCTGCCAAACATCATTTGTGGTTCAGGATGGGCTTCAACGAGGCATTCAAGCGTAACCGTATCGCCATGAGTGGCCATTGCTATTCCTGATGCTGTCAGATGCGGTTATCTAAACAAAATGATACATTGTAGACTTGACCATGATTTCGGCAGGGATCCAACTTCCTTTCTCAGGATTTTTTGTTTGCGGCCCCCTTAGGGGTTGGGTACGGCCAAGCTCTCCCAGGAGTCTACAGACTGCTCATAGGGACCCCCTGATATAAATTATACGTACAACTTATAACGATTCGTCTCCTAGATTCATTTGGAGTTCCGTAACCGTTGTCTGCATAGCATGATATGTGGTTCATATCCCGAGTGACGTTAAATATCACAGTAACCATATGTCGTGTGACTTTGTCTTACTAATCTACCATATGTAAAGAGATATTGTAGGCATTGGTGTTCCCATAGCTATACATAAGACGGTCATACTGCTTCCTTCACGACTAAATTGATAGGATGTACCGTCGGTAACTAAAAAAATTAAAGCCTGATATGTGTAAATTTACTAACCTCAACAAATGCAGGATAAGCAGGGTCTCCAAGCAATAAGAGTTTCTGATGGTAACTTTGCCCTTTTTTTGAAATAGCAGTCACATAAATACATATTGAGTGTTCGGACTAAGCTGTTGAAGAGTATGTGATGTCACTGAAGTCTGCGCAGCATTGAAAGACGAATCTGCACTCGTCTTATAAAATATTCTATAAAAATTTTTAAATTATAAA
>JACGAQ010003664.1:0-25866 GCA_014119065.1 Orius insidiosus
TTTGGTTACAGAAAGATGGAAAAATCCCGGCTGACAGAGCGACCATCTCCGGGGGGTAACTTGACAATAAAGAACATCAAAGAGTCTGACAGGGGTCTTTATCAATGCGTGGTTTCCAACGAGGCCGCTACTATTTCCGCCGACACAGAACTCATGATTGAAAACAGCACGCCAAGGGACCGCACAATTTGACAGGAATGGCTGGAGAAAATTCGGTCACGCTTTCATGGCGGCAGGGAACTATGGCTGTTTCTGCGCAATACAGCGTCTGGTAATTTCATTTTTTTTAAATATTTTTATATTCCTTTCTTAGGGTAAGAGCTTCTGACAGCCCTGAATGGAGAACGATCAAAGTTTCAGGATCTAAAGCAACGATTTCTTCCCTTGAGCCGGGACGAGAATATGAATTTATGGTATTAAGTCAAGATCATAATGGCGACGGGATGTTCAGCAAGCCATTAAAATTAGTCACCAAAGGTAAATGTTCACAAAAAAAAAGTGTTATCATTTTTTTAGGCTCTCAGCCAACACAGACAAGCATCCCACCAGGCCTCAGCGCCCCTACAACGGATTTCAAGAAATAAGCTCGCCTTCCGATGTCAGAATTACTTCCGGGGTAGAAGGTTACACCCTCATTGGAACCCTCCAAATCGCGGCGCTGAGCATTTGGACCATTACCTAATTTCGCAAGTGATCAACCCTGCGGATGACAACCGACCCGTTACTCTAACCACAAAGAAACTAACCTATTAGGTAAAGAAACCCTACATAGAATCCATTACGAGTCTTTTTTAGTGGGAAATCTTCAGGAAGGCGCAGTTACCATTTTCTATTAAAATCCGTGACGTCCGACGGTTCGGAATCGGAAGGGGAACAAGTCGTACTTCATGTTCCGACATATCAAAAGGCTGAAACCTTCTCGCTCTTCATCGCCGGACTCATCGGATTCCTCACCGCCTCCTTGATACTATGCATCTACATTAATCGGTCTACGTCAGAAATCAAATCGAACAACTGAAAACCCCAAGGCATTGAAGACTGTAAAAATTTAGGCCAATTTCAAAACCGACTGCGTATTCGTAATTTCCGATAGCGACAATAGAAAAATTCTGTTTATTGCATTTAAGAATAAGTTAAGAACGTCTCTTATTTATTATAGTTTTCAGAATTTTATCATTTAGTCACTTAAGCTTTAGAAAAATTAGTTTATTTATTGTGTTCCATAATATGTTAAGATCTCATAGTTTATGCTTTTTTCTTAAAAATAGGTCAAAAAATCAAAAAATAAAATTATAAGCTTTTAATTAGTCATATAAAACACCTTTTCTGTACAATTCAATAATTTTTTTGTGATAAAACTCTGTATTAAAAAATGGAATGGATAAAAATTTTATTTACAAAAAGAAATCAAATATTTTTGAATATTTACATCTAAAAATGCATAGTTTTACTTTAATTAAACAAGTTTTTTTTAATAAAATTTTTTTTTTCTTGTGCCTTAATCATTGTCAATAATTAAAAGTTGTGATGTATATTGAGGAGATTCGATTTTAATTGGCACATATTTGTACTTAAAGTTTTAAAAACAAATAACAATTGCACAAAAATTAACAATGGTAACAAGAATGAGTATTTAGAAATTACTGATTGTTGTCTGTCGTGCTGAAGAATTCTTTGTAGGCTTGATTGGCGATTGTGGTGAAACTGTTTTCCGAGCGAACGTTGACGTCGTTGAGCGACAAGTTGGCGAGGTTCGCCGAAAGATTCCCAGCGTCCAGAACGT
Organism: Orius insidiosus; assembly: GCA_014119065.1. Taxonomy (NCBI): domain Eukaryota; kingdom Metazoa; phylum Arthropoda; class Insecta; order Hemiptera; family Anthocoridae; genus Orius; species Orius insidiosus. Next base: position 1,784 of record JACGAQ010003664.1, read on the forward strand.
TCAACTCGGCCATCTCGAGAGTTGAGCCTTTCAAAGTTCATCTCGACGCTGTACTGCTGAGTGTCCATGTTTAAAGTTCCGTCGGTTGCGCACCTTGTGGATTGTAGATTGAGCGATTTGAGGTTGTGGGGTTTGAGGGAGTACGAGATACGGCTGGTATGTGCTACCACCGACAGTACCAGCGGATGAAACAAAAACGCTTTCCTGATACATCATGTTTTGAACAGATGTTACCGCTCCACCGCCAGCCGCTCCATAATCCATTGGCGAAGGCGTCCTCGATGCATATAACGGTGAAAGTGTATTAGTCACAGCACCATACCTTACATACGGATTCGGACTCGGACTTGTATCTGAAAAAACATTTTCCCCCATCAATATTTTATTACCAATCTTATAGGTTATTAACAAATCTCCAAATAACAAGTATCCAGTCAACCCCAAACATTTTAAACCCAAAGGACACATCAACCATTTAATTTAGATCTCTCAAAATTTTCAAGATTGGCGATTTGTCCAAGAATGAAGGAAGGTAGAGAAGAACAACTTTTACCCCATCTACCAACCACTTTTCTTCACAAACACGGAACGATTGTTAACCTGATAAGACCTGTCAGGCCACGACCAACCAATCAGCTTCTACGATTGTAACCTTTCTTTTTGCTATTCCAATTTGGCCAACCTTTCAGCTTAATGAAGGTCCTTATTGAGGCATTTGGCTTATCTAATATTATAAAATTTAGTTTTACTAACCAGCCGGTTCACGTTTTACAGGAAGAACTGACGGTGCTGAATATTCGGAATAGATTCCTGAACGTGGATCCCTGTTTAAAAACACAAAACTTTAAAATCACAAAACTTGATCATGCGAAACATGCGATTAGACGATTTCATGTGAGCGTTAACAAAAATGAAAAAAAAAAATAAATAAAACAAAATAAAACCAACTACATCACTTACCTTATGCTTTTATTTTTGTTTTATTTTTATAGTTTATGACGAGATCTCAAAGAAATTTACAAGGAAAAATGGGTTTGAAAAAAAAATGCCAACCACCATGATACCACAAGATGAAATATGATTTACCAAAAACATTTTATTATCTCAAAATGCCCTTTTTTGCATAAAATATGTTCGATTTTGTACAAAAACATATCACAAAAATACACAAAACATTTTTTTTAAATAGGTCAGAGATGAGTGAATGTATAAAAAGTACAAAATTAATTAAGCATTTTTTAAATATATTTGACCCCTTTCATGCACCCATGCTTGTTTTGTACAATTTTAAGAACCTCCACCTTTTCCTCGATAAATAAAAGAACTCACTCATTTCTGATTCGCTGCTAAACTTTTGCCTTTTCCGTTTTAACATCGCTGGGTCTAAAATTAAAAAATAAATAACTTGAAATAAGTCTAATAAATAAGTGACTAGACACAAAAGCTTGGTAACTAATGTTTTAAAAAAGGGGGTTTGCAAAAAACAAAAAACCAACAGTCTTATATACATTAAACCTTTGAAAACTCAACCAAAAAAACCTAACTTTCCTTTTAAAAAAAAAGTTAAATAACTAAACTTGTAACAAAAAATGTGGGGCATCCTTGGAGGATAAATTTAAAAATTCGTGATGAGTATTTACAAAATGATAATTGAATGAAAATTTTTTAAGTTGAGACTTTTTGTTCAACTGGACTGTACAAAAATGACATTTCGTCAAATTCTGAGACGTTGGCATGCGGAGCGACGGTTGTATAGAGAGCATAATGTTCTGCTTCGGTAACATCAATTTCAGGTTCTCTATGTTCGATTAATCCAGCAGGAAGAGATTTAATGCTTCCTCTTTTTGACAAGTTAACATCCTTCTTTTTCCTTTTGTTCGTCGAAAATAACTTCTGAAAGAAACTCTGTTTTTTCGGGGCAGTTTTTTCGTTTTTTTTAGCACGTTTCGGCGGTAAAGGAGGTACACCTTCATCGAGATCTGAATTCTCAATTTTGGCAAGCAACGGTTTCGCGGCTGTGGGGCGTGGAGGTACAATATCTTCGTAGCTTTGATTTTCAGCGATATCGCATGGATTTTTCATAGCCATCTGTAGACTAGTGTAGACATTCAGATCATTTTCGTTACTCTCAATCAGATCCTTAACCAAGAGCTGTTCCAGCTCCTGATCCATCTCTTGACTCATCTTTATCATCGCAGACAACGACCACATTTGGCTGAGGGATATCAGCGACAATGACTGCCTCATCTTTTTTAACCTCCTCCTTTTTATTATTATTACTATCTTCTTTATTTTTTAAAAGCTTTGTATTTGTTTGAAGGATATTCGAGAAAGTATTATAGTCAGCTTTTTGCCCAATGCTTCGCCTCAACGACCACAAGAAAGGCCTACCTGAATCCAACGGAGTTATAAAAAATGGCAAAGCTTCGCTTGTAGCACCATCCGACGGTCTTCTCAGTTGTATAAATGCTTTTACTGGTTGCTCAATCTAAAAATAAATAAAATATATTTTTTAAATAAATAATTTTACCTCTAAAGTATTATAACGAGGTGTCCTTAAAGAAATTGCAACTTGTTTATGAACTTGAGTAGGAGTAAAATCACCCAAAGCTTCCCAAACAACGACACCGTCTTGTTCTTCATAAAACCTTACAGAAATGTCCTCTAAAAAAATAAACGTTATTTTACAAATGTTAATTTTTATTGGTCGATTCAACAATGCTGTGTTTATTACGAGTATATGAAGAAAAAGCAAAAAAAAATTATGACCCCAGTGGGATTCGAAACTACAACCTTGGGTTTCTAGCTGTATTTAATAGAGATCTTTAGGCTCGACATTTGAGGTAGGGTTGATTCGATATGGCCTTCCTTCCGATATTTTATCCGATATGATATTTTTGAAAAAATAACAGATGAACCGATATATCGGAAGGAAAATGTTGGAAGAACCGATATATCGGAAGGAAAATGTCGGACGAACCGATATCGGGAGGAAAATGTCGGACGAACCGATATATCGGGAGGAAAATGTCGGACGAACCGATATATCGGGAGGAAAATGTCGGAGGAACCGATATATCGGAAGGAAAATGTCGGACGAACCGATATATCGGGAGGAAAACATCGGACGAACCGATATATCGGAAGGAACCATCGGACGAACCGATATATCGGAAGGGAAACATCGGACGAACCGATATATCGGAAAGGAAACATCGGACGAACCGATATATCGGAAGGGAAACATCGGACGAACCGATATATCGGAAGGGAAAATCGGACGAACGATATATCGGAAGGGAAAATATCGGACGAACGATATATCGGAAGGAAAATATCGGACGAACCGATATATCGGAAGGAAAATATCGGACGAACCGACATATCGGAAGGAAAATATCGGACAAACCGATATATCGGAAGGAAAATATCGGACGAACCGATATCGGAAAGAAAATATCGGACGAACCTAAATAAATTCTGAGACGTTGGCATGCGGAGCGACGGTTGTATAGAGAGCATAATGTTCTGCTTCGGTTCGTCCGATATTTTCCTTCCGATATAACGGTTCGTCCGATATTTTCCTTCCGACATATCGGTTCGTCCGACATTTTCCTTCCGATATATCGGTTCGTCCGATATTTTCCCTCTGATATATCGGTTCGTCCGATATTTTCCCTCCGATATGTCTATTTTCCTTCGAACCGATATATCGGAAGGAAAATATCAGAAGAAAAATATCGATATTCCGATATATCGGAAGTATAGCAAAAAACCCTGCATTGAGGTAGCCTGTTTTACCTACTGTGTAACCTACTTTTGCCTTACCTTCTTCTTATTTTACTCGGTTTAATATTTAAAAAAAAATTATTTTTATGATACCTTTGGCGACTTTTTCACACAGAAGGATGATTTCATTTCCTCCGGCGACTGTGGCCGAACAATGGCTCAGTTTACAAATTACGAGATCAGCCATCGCTTCTAAAATTTAATAATAGTAAAAATGATAAAAATTTTAATTTTGTTTTTTACTTTTGTCATAAATTGGGTCAGAAACGACTGGTTTTAAAGGGACAGTGAATTTTCCTCGTTGATTTCCTTCAAGGAATACTTGAAAACAAAGTCTGACGCTATTTAAATCTATGCTACTCGCTTGAGTCTTGTGGGCGAAACCAGCTGAAATTTTGTATTATTTTTTATTTTAATATTTAATTTTTTTACTTCTGAATGGATCAACTCTGATTTCTTCACGGATTTTTAATGCTTCTTCAATGTCTTTCTTTTTTACGCACTGAATTCCCAGGTTGGCAAATGTGACGAGCATGCTTTCATTGTTCACTTCGACAGTGCAGACACCCTTTTTGCAGCTTTCCTTCCCGACGAGATTGTGCGGATGAGGTTGTATGGCTGGTCCTTGGTAACGCATGAGACGACAACGACCGCTCTTCCGACATAACCGACAATCTGAAAAAAATTTGGAATCCCATCTTGATTTAATTGTCATACTTGAACTGTCGGAAAAGTTTTGTTGTCTGAGGTCGAATTAACACCAGGGATACTCCCAGCTGATCGTCCTTCACATTCATATCGGAATCTTAGAGCTTTTGAAGCTGGCTGCTCGATGATTTTAACAAACGGTTGACCCGTCCCTTCAGTCCCTCTCCTCCCGTCCATTAACCCAAAAGCAGGGTCCGTTTCAATTACCTCAACTGCAAAAAAAAAATTAATAAAAATATACCAGCTACTTCAAAACAGAGAAACCAAATTTTTTTTATTTCATTTAGCAGCACTTGTTTTTTTTAAACCTTTTCCTCTAGTATAAGAGAGCAAATATCCATGCAAGGCATAATCGTATCAGCGGATACTTACTGACATCGCTAATATTAATGGCGGAGTTGTTCTCTTCAAAGTTATGCCCGTCCATACTGCTTAGATTATAGTCATAGGTTTCTGCAAAACCCCAATAACGATCAACATGACAATCCCATAAACCGAACAGAGTTAGTAGCCAAAAAAAAAACATAAGTCATACATTTATGCTTTATGCTACGAAGTTAAAAAATTAAGCAAAATACCTAACAAAAAAACAACAAAAACGAATTTTCAGTGTATAAAAATTAACGTTTTATGGAATTTTCTCATGCTGTAACCAAGCAAAATGTACCACACAAAATCAAACAAGATAGCAGGAGTGAACAGGGTCCCCCTCTCCATCCCAACCAATAATAATACCAAAAAAGGATGCTTTTATGCCTAAGACATTCCTAAAAATAAAAATAAGAAAGCCCAAAAAAGAACTTTTGGGGAAAATATCATGAAAAACGCCTAAAAACCCAGTAAAACTGAGGAAAGCCCCAAAATAAGCCCAAAAAATAAATACCAAAGAAAGGATGCTTTTATGCCTAAGACATTCCTAAAAAAAGAAAATAAGAAAGCCCAAAAAAGAGCTTCTGGTGCAAATATCATGAAAAACGCCTAAAAACCCAGTAAAACTGAGGAAAGCCCCAAAAAAAAATAAATACCAAAAAAGTATGCTTTTATGCCTAAGACATTCCTAAAAAAAGAAAATAAGAGAGCTCAAAAAAAGAGCTTTTGGGGCAAATATCATGAAAAACGCCTAAAAACCCAGTAAAACTGAGGAAAGCCCCAAAAAAATAATAAATACCAAAAAAAAGTATGCTTTTATGCCTAAGACATTCCTAAAAAAAAAAAATAAGAAAGCCCAAAAAAGAGCTTCTGGGGCAAATATCATGAAAAACGCCTAAAAACCCAGTAAAACTGAGGAAAGCCCCAAAAAAATAATAAATACAAAAAAAGGATGCTTTTATGCCTAAGACATTCCTAAAAAAAGAAAATAAGAAAGCCCAAAAAAGAGCTTTGGGGCAATATCATGAAAACGCCTAAAACCCAGTAAAACTGAGGAAAGCCCCAAAATAAGCCCCAAAAAAAATAATAAATACAAAAAAAGGATGCTTTTATGCCTAAGACATTCCAAAAAAAAAGAAAGCCCAAAAAAGAGCTTTGGGGCAAATATCATGAAAAACGCCTAAAACCCAGTAAAACTGAGAAGAGCCCCAAAAAAATAATAAATACAAAAAAAGGATGCTTTATGCCTAAGACATTCCAAAAAAAGAAAATAAGAAAGCCCAAAAAAAGCTTTGGGGCAAATATGAAAACGCCTAAAAACCCAGTAAAACTGAGGAAAGCCCCAAAAAAATAATAAATACCAAAAAAAGGATGCTTTTGTGCCTAAGACATTCCTAAAAAAAGAAAATAGGAAAGCCCAAAAAAGAGATTTTGGGGCAAATATCAGAAAAACGCCTAAAAACCCAGTAAAACTGAGGAAAGCCCCAAAAAAATAATACCAAAAAAAGGATGCTTTTATGCCTAAGACATTCCTAAAAAAAAAAGAAAATAAGAAAGCCCAAAAAAGAGCTTCTGGGGCAAATATCATGAAAAACGCCTAAAAACCCAGTAAAAGTGAGGAAAGCCCCAAAATAAGCCCCAAAAAAAGGATGCTTTTGTGCCTAAGACATTCCTAAAAAAAGAAAATAAGAAGCCCAAAAAAAAGCTTCTGGGGCAAATATCAGGAAAACGCCTAAAAACCCAGTAAAACTGAGAAAAGGCCCAAAATAAGGGGTTAAAATCGAGGTAAATCGCAGAAACAGGCGATTTTTGGTTTTCTTGAATTTTCTCAAGCTGCAACCCAGCAAAATGTGCCACAAAAAGTCAATCAATGACAGCATGAATGACAAGGGTCATCCCTCTTTAACCTCAAAACCTCAGAGGATATATCAGTGATATACACTAAAAAAATCTCTAAAAAGGAAATACTCTCGTACAAAATATGGCAAACAGCAGGAAACCTAATAAGAGTTTTTCGGGCAAAAAAAACTAAGTAAAGCCTAAAAAGAGGATAAAAATTTTTGCTAGAAGATTAGGGATCTTCTGTTTTTATTTAAAAGGGTGTTTTTTAGGTACCTAATGGGCAATGATAGTTTTACTCCTCGGAAGTTGGCTGAACAGGTGCACCAAGTAAGAAGGCGAAAGCCCCCAGTATGGGCCCATCCCCTTACCGGACAAATTATTTTAAGGGATTAAAAACACTCGACAGCACAAGGATTAGCGAAAAGCATGCGAAACCCTTGCATACGAACCTAAATCATTATCGAGATAACCTCCGAACATTTTAAAATCTTCTTTTTTCAAAATTTAATTTATAACCTTTACAAAAACAAAAAATCAATAAAAGATCAATAATCCCAAAAAACAGATACTTCAACATCATTGATAACAAGGGAAATCCCCAAAGAAATTTTGAATGACAAATTTTTCTCAAAGAAATTGTATCGGAAGGAAAAAAAATATTATCATTTTCTGATTGAGATATGGGGAGAAAAAAAGGGAAATCCCAGTTGAGAATCTGCCAAAATTTTTTCAGGGCAACAAAAAAATTTGGCAATTTTTTGTGCCAAAATTTTACTCAAGATCTCCACGTGTGAGAAAATTTACAAACAGAATATAACACCAAGCACTTGAAATCATAATAAAGGGGGAACATATCAAAATAAAGTTAACTCCTTATTAAAATAAAAACGTTAAATAAATATTTTAAAAAAAAACTGAAAAGAGGGGGTAGAAAGAACCAATTATAAATAGAAAGGGATGTCACCGACATGAAACGATAGAAGAAAAACTAAAAATAGTCCCATCTTCAATTAAAAGGGACATTTTTTGGCTAAAAACGCAATAACAAAATTGAAGTTAAACCACATAAACAAAGGATCGATAAGCGGGGTCGATGAAGCAACAAGTGATAACCGACATCCCTTAGAAAAACATAATTTTTTTAAGTTTTTTATTTTACCTTGTTTTCCATGTTTCTTAAATTTTTAATTGTTTTTGTTGTTTTTTTTATAATCAACTCTTCGCGGTCTTCAAGGACTTCACGGACACAAAGGGCGAAAAAGAATAGAATATACAAAAATTGTAGTTAATGAAATAAACAAAACATAAAAAATAATAAAAATGAGGGGAGGAACGTTTTAGACGGAAAGGTGCGTTAAGACTGAAAATAAATTTGTAAAACTGAAGAATTATTTTGAGAAAGTCGACTGCAAAATGCACTGAAATAGATGAGAGAGGCGATTGGTCGAAAGGAACGCCCAGGGGACATTTCGGACATTTCCCGCCACCTTTTTAAAAGTTTCATGGGTTAAAAACTTTCGTTTTTTCCCGCGGTAGCTTAAACACTTCCAGGAAAATGATTGAGTCCAACATAGGCTCATTTAGCTGGCTAAATGGTGAGAACAGCCACTTGTTTTTACAGTTCTAACATATGATTTGACCATATGATCTGTTAACTTGTTTTTGAGTGTTGTTTTATTTTTATTTCCAAAATGCCAAAAACGCCGACGAAAGTAGTGTCGATGAAGAAGAACGTGAAAAGCGCAGCGAAGGGAAAGGAAGAGGTGAGTTTGAAAGGTAAAAATCCTATCCGGCATTTAGGGAAGACGCCGACTTTTCGATCGAGGCCTCCCAGTACAAATTCTTTGATCGAGACACCCCAAAGGACGAAGATTGAAAAAAGGTCGATTTCTCTCAAAATCTTGCAGGAATCGGAACCAAAATGACCAGGTGAGTAAACCTCAGAAAAACATGCCAAACATGCAAAACCCACATCCCAATTTTGTACAGAATGAGCATTAGTTTTAAAGAAAATTAACATTTCTTACCTAATTTTGGCATAGCGTAGATTTAACTAAACACGTCCTGGTAATTTTTAGAAAGTACTTCCCTTCATGGATTAGGGCTTCAACTGAAGAAGCGGCCACGCTTGTGGGTGGATTTCCTCCCTTACTCTACCCACTTTCAACCCCCTTTCAACCCACACAATTTTTTTCCAGGCCAAAATGGTCGGAAGAATCAAAAATTAGCGTTCCTGACCAATCGGGCAATTTAATTTTGAAAACTTACGCCGCCTTTTTGAAAAATTCGTGGAGAAAAACGAAAACGAAGTTGGAAGAAAAGAACGAGAAGTTAGTTCTGTCTCAAGCGAAAGTAAAAACAAAAAAAGTTTTTTTAAATATTTTTTTAAAAACTCAGATTTCAAAAATGGAAGTCCAGATTTCCGCCCTAAAAATCTCCTAAATGGAGACAGAGATATTATAATGAATTTGACCAAAGAAGTTTTAATATCAAAGCGAACTTTATTGAAATTTAAAAATGAAAATGGACTTTTTCAAAAGGTATTACCAAAATTTTTTCAAAGCTACCTAAAAATAAAAAAAAATTAGCAAACCTGGCATTGAACCCGGGAACTCCAGATATTGTGGCTCGCCAAAATATCGGGTTCCTTAATTTTTTTTTTTTTCCGGTTTTTAGGAAAATGATTTATTGAGAATGAACGTCGATAAATTTGAAGCAGAAAAAGAAATTTACGAATCTAACATTGAAAATTTAAAAAATGAATTTCGAAAGAAAAGTCAAGAAATTTAGATTTGGAGTCACTCAATAAACAAGATCAAGGAAAAATCCATTGTTTAGAAGAAGAAATCAAAAATTTGTCGTCAAAAGTAAGTGAAAATATTTCCCTTATATGGGTATCTATCAGTTTTTTGACCAAAAAACACCTTTTTGGGCGTTTTTCTCGACCTTCTGGTCAATATCACAGTATTTTGTCCAAGAAACATTTTTTTAAATAATAGCTTTGTTCCAACCGCAGTTTGAAACTCCTGGAGCATGCGCAGAAGGATTTTCACGTCAAAAATGACTTCAGATATAACGGACAAACGATTTGAACGACGTCTAATTTGACGTCAAATCCTTCTGCGCATGCTCCAGGAGTTTCAAACCAGTTTCAAACTGCGGTTGGAACAAAGCTAATATTTTATGGAGGGAAAATGAAGGATTTTTTAACGGTTTATTGACATAGGAATACCGTTTTTTGATGGTTTCTGTGGGTGGGAAAATTTTATTAAGGATTGTTAAAGATAGAGGAACCATTCAGAAATTTCTTTGAAAAAAGTTAGCATGTTTTGTTTAATCAACAGGTAGTTTGTTCATAGTATCCATTTTTAACAAACACGTATTTGTCTTAAAATAGAAAGGGTTGTTTTATCGAGGTGACTCATATCCGCGGGGGCGTAAGAACAGGTGGAACGGCGAGGAGAGGGGTTGATCCCACCCCCATGGCGCCTCGCCGACACCGTGACTCACTATCAGCTTTTCCGATAGTGAGTTTTGAGTCACGTAAAGAGGCTTTTTGTTTATTTCTGACCGAAGCGGACAGACTGACGGCCACCACGGCGACCCAGACACAACGGAGACCCGAAAATCGAGCCATGCACGTAACGTTCGCGTATCTACGCCTCAGACTTCAGGACGTCGGAAAAACGAATATCGACCCTAACTTTACCGCGTTTAATGGCAAAAACTCTGGGCGACATTTTTTTACCGTCTCTCATAAGTTAGGGTTGGTTAGTAACACAGCACTTTCCCAAAGTTCCACATCGATTTTTCGAAAAAAAAAAAAATTCTTCTTTTTATTTTTTAAATAACCAATTACCCAATATTTTGACAACGGTTTAGTGATAAACGTTCAGAAAAAGATACGGAGCACCTCAGAATTTTGGCGGAGGGCCAGTGAGACGGGAAGGCGCTTGGAGAACATGTCCTTGCATTGACGTGATCACTTTTAAAATTAGACCAAAAAATCATTCTTAAAAATAAAACAAAAAAATTAATTTAAAAATTTCTCATTAATTTTTATTACCATTTAAATAAAAGATTTAATTATTATATCAAAAATAAGCCTCAATACATAAATAAAAAGTCTTTGTGTGCTCCCGTTTTTCCAAGAATGTTTGGCGATTGTCCAAAGGGAAAAGTGGGAAAAAGAACATTTTAAATATTTATTTCAATTATTGACCATAAAAATATAGAGAAAATAACTCTTATGGCAGAGAAGTGCATAGTGTAATCATATTATTTTTATTATGATTACGATTGCAGATATGGATTACGATTTTTTGGGAAGATATCCAAAAAATCATAGTTTTTAGGATTTAAAAAAAATATAGTTTTAATTAAAAAAATCATAGTTTTACAATTTTATCAAAAAAAATCATAGTTTTTACAATTTTTTGAGAAAATGGTTTTTTTTTTTAGAAAATAAAATTTTTTAACAAGTTTTTTTTTTTCCAAATCGTAATTTTAGCAAAAAAAGGAAAAAAACTGCAATATTTTCTTTAAAAATCATTCAAAAATCCAAAAATCGTTAAAAAGTTCAAAAAAAAAATTTAAAAAATTATAATTTTCTAAAAAAAATTATAATTATGATATCATAATTAGGCCAAAATTTTCTGCAAATAGTATCCGAATGGGCAAAAAGAAGATTTTAATCCGATTTAAAGAAGGTACGCATAATTACAAGTAGGCTGGGTTTTCCCCTTAGTTCCTCAATAAGGTCAACACTTCAACTTTTTACCCAACTTTCGCCTATTATGCCCCAAAAAAAATTTTTTTCCCACTAAAATAAAACTATTGTATAAACGATTTAAAAGATGATCATTAATTTGTTATTGATTTGAATAATATGAAAACAAGGGGGGAAATAAATTGTCGATTACGTATTTAGGAAGTTCGGCCTATTTTAAGTCCTCCAGTTTGGGTTTTCCCCCCGTGGATGTGTTCTTTATTTTTTTTTTTTCCTTAAGAGATTAGACTACTCAAAAATCCGTTATTTTTGAGCAAAAAAATCATTGATTTAAAAAAAGAACTGGAAGCTGGTATTTGAAGGCGCTCAGATCACGCAGAACAGTTAAGAAATGCGGGTTTAGTATCCCGTAGTAACCGAAATCGGGTAGATAAGTAGCAGGAAAGTTGGTTTCCATGAAACTTAAGCGATTTCTGAGCTCAAGGATTTCTTAAAACCGCCGTGATCAAAATTAAAAGTCTCCTCGCTCTTCCCCTCCCACTTGCATACGAACTCTGAAGCCACACTAATCATAAACCGGTTTTTTCATTCTTAGAATTGCACTTCGTTTTTCAAAACATGAAAACGCCTTTTAAAATGTACATCTTTACATTTTTTTTCCTTCAAGTTAATTTTATAAAAATAGACACATACGGAAGAAGCATTTTTCCCCTAGTTCGTTTGGAGAAAGTGAACTGGATGACTCAGAACCGGGATTGATCTTCCCGGAGGCTGAATGACTCATTCCCGCCCGTTCCCCGCACTCAAAAATTTTTTAAAAAATGACAACAATAGGGTCCACAGTTCAATTCCCGGGTTGTGTAGAATTTTCATATTAAACCGGAAAAATTCTTCATTCCTTAGGCCACTTTGAAGTTACGAACGCAATATGGCGAAAGCCCCCATCTGTGCCCATCTAATAATTATTTTTTAGCTAATGAAAAAAGAAAACTACAGAAAAGAATTAGAAATGAATCAAATTGAAAAAAAGCTAAACCCAAAGATGTTGAGATAAAAGCAAAAAATGAATCGTTAAAAATTTATGCAGGAAAACGAAGAAAATATGGAGTATTTATAATTTTAACTTAAAAATTTAATTATCCCACTCCCCCAGAAAACTGACCAACTGTGAGAAAAAAATTCAAAATTTAGAAAACGAGCTTCTGTCGAACATCTCTCAGAAACACATCTTTATCAAAAGAAATAACGACAATGAAATCTTCAATAGCTGAAAAAGAAAACGAATTTGAAGAAATGGAAAAGATTGTTCTTAAAAATTAGTAATAATTTTTATTTTTAAATTTTTTTCAAAAAATAAAATTCCAGTATGATGATGGTTGAAATGGGGACTGCTTTGGAAACTTCTAAGGATGGCTTCAAACATAAAATATATTCCATGATTGATAAAGTATTCAAATACCAATTTGGGCCTTAAAGATCGGCGCTTATTCCTTTTAAGTTTTTATATTAAACTTGTTTATTCAATAGCTCTCATGTGTTTTTGTTGCTTGGTTACTGTTTTGGCTTTTTAGGATAAAGAAATATATTTTAGTTTTTTTCAATATGGAAGGATTACCTTTACTACCAGGATATTCATTTAATGAAGTTACTGTAAGTCTGTAATAATTAAATTTTGATAAATATTTTTTAGAGGTCAAAATATAATAAGCCGAGGGCTTTTGAGTATAAAAATGGTTTTCCGATAGCGAAAACCTTAAAATCTGGAGTCGGCGATACCCCTCTGGATGTTGACAGCGTTCTTTATGCAAGGGGGCTGGATTCGGTCAGATATGATCCTTCTTTGACATATGGAAGGACAGGAATCATAAACCGAAAGTTCACGACCACATTTTGTCCTCTACGATAAAAAATGTCTGACGTTCAAAGGATTTTTTAAGCAGGGAATTCCGAATTCTGCGGATGAAAATTACAGAGTTAGGCTTGTCAATGTGGTTTATTTCTTAGAAGATGATACTATCACAGTTATGGAACCTCCTGTTCAGGTAAAATCTGAATAAAAAACCTTTTTTTTTTAGTTTTAATTTTAGAATGCAGGATATCCACAAGGGAGGTTGGTAACAGAAGTAAAATACAGAAGCCCGATGGTGACTATTATCATTGGAAAGACCTAAATGTGGGAATCGAAATTCAAATATATGGAATAGTATATCATTTATGTTCATGTGATGGGTACACCAGAGAATACCTCATGAGCCAAGGTGTTGATGTGAATGAAAACGAAGATTTACCTTTTGACCCCTACACAAGAAAAAGACTCGCACAAAATTTAAGAAAAACCACAACAACTCCTCATTGCGAAGACAAAATCTACAAATTTCTCGCCTTCGACAAAAAAGTTTTAAGGTAAATAAATATTTATATTCTTCATTTATTTCGTTGCAGATTCTGGGCCGTTTGGGATGACCGAGACAGCGAACATGGGACTTTCGACATGTTCAAAATTCATTATTATTTAGGCGACGATGAAATGGAAATTTTAGAAGAGCTCAAACCCAATTCAGGAAAAGACCCTCATGCTGTCTTAGTAAAAAATCAAAAATTCCTAAAAATTGGAGAAAACTACCAGGTTAGAATTATTAATAAGAAATAACTAATTTAAATTTTTTTAGCTAATTTTCCTTCAATTTATATGGAAAAAAGAGATGAAGATTATTTAGAACATTATTCTATAAGGGATCTTGTGATTGGAAATACTCTTTTCATCTATGGAAGAAGGTAGGTTAAGGATATATAACCTAAAAGATAGTTAACCTGTCTTTGTGGCCGCCAAAAGTAACTGAAATTTCAGGTTTTTGCTGGTGGATTGTGACCCATATACGAGAACTTCTACAGGGAGCTTTTGAGAATAGAACAGCCGCCGGCGATAGACGTGAAGCCAAAAGAACCTCCAGCTGCGACTTATCCATTACCTCGCTATACAGGATATGGCACATATGAAGATTCCATTCAATCTTGGAACTCCTTTATTCCAAAACCACCAAAGAAAGATTTGATCAGATATCTAATGAATATGAGCAAAGTAAACAGTTTTAGAAATTATAATATTTTCTAATAGATTTATAGATTCTTCGTTATACTGCAGTTATGGATTATATCCATCCTGATAAAGAAAGAAGGTTTATTCTGGAATATCGTCTTTCTGACGGATGTTTAAGCGTGCATGAAGCTCGTTTGCCAAATTCTGGTTTTGAAGGTGGAAAATTTTTAGCATTTACATTGGTTCCCAAGGCTAAAACTTCATACGACAACCCTGAATATTACACACCGGTCGATTTTACATTGGGTAAACATTAAATAAATTGGAATTTTATAAATTCAATATAGGGGCAATCATCGACTGCTTTGGCCACAGATTCAAAATAACGGGAGTCGATCTTGGAGTTTTAGATACATGGAGGCAAACCCGAGAAATTCAGGCCTGAAGCAATCGCAGAAATCCGAAGGCACCTAGTACGCGAAGGCACCTCAACGAGGACATCCGCGATGTAGCAGATTTCAGAAAACGCGAAGAAATCGCTGAACCAATGATCTATCCGGACGCACCAGAATTTCAAGTCAAACAGGTCAAAGCGGCAAACGAACATGACAAAATTGAACCACCAAAATGCCTTCCGATCAATGAATAAGGTGTACATACGAAAAGAATAATTTACTTAAAAAAATTAAATTAACAAAATAAATGCTTTCAATATTGGTAACAGCTAAATTGGAACTAACGCAAAAAAAATTTTTTATTCCAAATGAAAGAGTACAAAATTAAAAACAATGCCGTTTGAATTTTTTTCCTGCGTTGAAAAATAGATTTTAATGAATTTTTGAAAATCGCCTTTTCTTACTTTGATAAGAACGTTCTTTCATGAGGGGAAGGGAGCGTGACGTCACTCTCGCCCATTTCGGGCCGACTACCCTACGTTCTTCTATAAGGATCTGATCGTACTCACGCTCTTCAACCCTTGGACTTCCACTTGGTCTTAATTTTATGATCGTATCCAGTTCACAGACTTGTTGTGTTTTGTCATTTAAACTTTTATAATTATTTTTTACTACTTTTATCTTCAAAATGGTCAGATAGGTACAAAACTTGTCGGATAAAAGTACTGGTTTGAAGAGCTTCCAACGAAAACTTCCTTAAAGAGAAGTAACAATAGGAGGGGAAGTATTTTTTTTGCGAAAATTTTTCCAACTTTTCATTTTTTTTTTCAAAAAATTTTCCTAGTTAGTTTTTTCGAAAATTTTTTTAAGTTTCTTTTTGAAAATTTCCCGGTTTTCTTATTTAAATTTGCGTTTTTTTTTCTAAGTTCTTTTTCCGAATTTTTTTTTTTTTAAGTGTCAAGGAAGAATAATGGGCTCTTTTTTTTTTAAATTTTAAGGGATAAAAACAGGATGGAAGAATAGATTACAAAAATTTGCCCCTTTAAATTAATTTAAATTTACCAGTGGTTGTTACCCACCAAAAATTTCCATTAGATGTATCATAATGGGCTCTTTGTCCTATGGATGTGCCTCTCGTAATGGGTAGAAGTAAGAAATTTCTCCCTACTAATAAAAATTAAATTAAAAAGTGGCAATTTTTTTATAACCAAAAATTCTTAAAAAATATAAGGAGTTGGTGAAAATTTGGTGAATATCGGACCAGCGGTTCGGACGCAGCGAATTTTTAGAAATTTCAAACAGATATATCTCCGCCATTTTTTCGAAATTCAAAAATCGCCCTCTTACATTCTTGTTCACCGACTAAAGAAAATTGTGTGAAAATTTGGTGAAAATCGGGTGAAAACTGTGGCCGTAAAGTGTTCCGGAAAAAAAAGCTACGGCCTCATGCTACGAAGCTAGGGAGCGGAATAGACGGAATGACGTCACGTTTTCGGTCTCCCCCGCACCGCCCATCAGAAGCTTCTTATCACTATCCAAATTTCAAAAATTCATTAAAAATCTATTTTTGAACGTAGGAAAAAAATTCAAACGGCATATTTTCTATTTTTTTCTGCTCTTTAATTTAATATATATTTCAACTTAATATTTTACTACGTTAGTTCCTAATTTTAATAAACTTTTATTCTGCAAGGGGTTCTATAGCTTCGGCCATTAAACTGCAATTTATGATCTGGACTAGTCTCAGGAGTAGTTGAACTACCAGAGTCGCCAGTTGAGATATGTCCTTCATATCTGACAACATCTTCGTCTCATTCTAAACATTGTAATATTAACTAAAAAACTATTCAAATTTACCTGTTCTTCTATCCAAGTTGTCAAAGAAGGACTTAAATTTGCCATTCTTTCTTTTAAATCCTTTCTAGAACTATTCAAATTGCTTTCATCCTTTCTCCTACCAATGTCAACAAGGCCATTCCTAAAGTTTCTTTCTCATTTACCGTCCCGACAATCTGTAAAAAAATAAGTTATCAGTATCACTTTTAAATTACGAAAAATACCTCTCGAGCGTAAATATCACAGTTATTGATATATAAAAGTGTAACTTTTTGAATTCTAAGTGGTTCTAATGGAAGAGACCAATCATTGGCTAGTGAGAAGCAAAACCGATCCATTTTACCATTTCTTGAATATTAGGGATATCCTGAAATATAATTAATTTTTTGATTTGTCTTTCTCTAATTGTTACCTCTGATATGTTAGTTTTCGATAGCAGATTTTATAACTTTGATTAAAAACGATGTCCTCGCTTCTTCTATTTTAGGGTCTGGACTAGGACTTAGGATGTTCGCTTTGGATTTAATGTCTGCCCTAAAAGCGATTCTTCCACAGAATGGAAAAGATTTGTGATAGGTTTGTGAAGTCTAATGGAAACAAGCCATAAACCAAAGAGCCGTGTACATTGCTTGTGAATGTTGAGAATTTTCGAGTTTGGTCTTGCTTGAGCAAATGCGATTTCGGCCAGCGACGGCTGAGTTTCGAAAGTCCAAAGGTTCTCTCGTATCCCAGAATATTTTTCATCGGGCGTCAAACAAACCTTTTTTAAATTAATAAACACAAAGAAAATTATTTACCTCTAAAAATATTTCATAAAATTGTAAAAGATTGTGAAGAAAATTGACATTTATGTCGCTCATGTTCAGATGTTGTTGACAAAGTCGCTCTTTTGGTAGTTTACCAATTTTATGAATTAATTTAACAGTGTTTTTTCAAAATGTATTTTTAAATGAACGTTCCAGATGATTGAGCAAAGTCCTAATTTAAAGGAGGAGAGTTGATCGCATTTAAATAAAGGAGGGGCGGAAAAAAGATCGGTTTTATCCGGACTTTTAACCCAGACGAGTAAATATTCGCAGGCGACGTTCGCAAGGAGTGGACCTGTGGATAAACAATAAGGGAGGAAATCTCGTAAAAGGGTTAGGCGGTCTAAAAGCTTCTGTTCGTAATCAGAAGTCGTTTTTCGCTTCATCGGATTCCTCGACTTCTGGAGCCAAACCGTCAGCGATTCCTGATTTGATTTCCGATTGGCTCTGTTCGCTCACCGATGCCGTCGCCTTCGCCAACCACTCTGGAGGAAAACCGCAAGAACTGACCCATTTCGCCCACCGATTCAGCAACATAGCCTAAGCAAAAAATCAGTTTAAAATCTTTGTACAGGGTGTACCAACTAGTGTGGACCAGCAACTTTGCGGCAAAGCATTTAGTCCTACAACATTTTTTAAATGGATTTTAGATCAAAAAACCGCTAAATTTAGCATTTTTTAAAGTTGTAGAAGATATGAAATTGTCAAATCAACTTGAAATTTTGCGTAGATAACAAATATGAAATAAAAAATAGGGGTTCTCATTTAAAATAAAAAAATTGTTGTTGCTCCGGCGACAAAAACTCACAAAAAATCAAAATTTGTTAATATCAATCAATTCTTCGTCAAAAAACAAGGGGGTATACATTTAACTTTTTTGTAGAATTAAACTCTTTGCAGTAAACCTGCTGGTCCACTCTAGATGGGACACCCTGTATAAATAAATTACCTGGCCCTTTATTCAAAACATTATAAAGTGAAATATCCGGCTTTGAATAATCAAGAAAAGGCACATTTGTCTCCGTCGGTATTTTTTTCGGCTTACAACTAAAAAATTTATTTTATTTTTTGTTTTTAAACTTCATATTTTACCTAAGAACAGAATTCAAAACTGTCACTTTCAACTTGACTCATCAATTGCGCCCATAAGCAAGATTCTCGAGTCAAAATTTCCCAATCTCCATCTTCATCTGAAAAAATTTCTTTTAGTGATGGTTGCCAGGTTTTTTTTACCTGAAACTTTTTCTTCTGTTGATAAATAAACAGCCCGAGCAATAACAGTCATGGTTAGAGCATTATTTAAATTTTGGCTTTCGATAATACAATTTCTGACTTTGTTCCACCAATAAAATGTGTCTTTTAGTTCTAAAAAAAGAGTTTAAAAATAATTTATAAAGTCAATACATACCAACTAAAGAAGTGATGGCTTGCAGTATTTGCATGAAAAGATTTCTGAACGGATATTTCCACCTAAGGGCTTTTTAAGCCAATAGCTGACTGCAGCATACATGAGAGATTCAGCAATTCCGCTTTCGATCGCCTGAACTTTCCATTCGTCCACAGTCAAACTGCCATAAAGCACACACTGGCAAAGGACTTCGCCAATGACTGCTAAATCGTCAACGGAAGTTTTTGCTGCGAATCCAATCGGCGGCTCGTCTGTACGAGTTGGAAAACGTTTTAAGAAAAATTGGAAATCTATCTTCATCGTGTTTAAACGTGACGGACATTTTAGGCGTTTCCGTCATTGAGAAAAGTTTAAAAATGTCATTTTCATTAAGACGAAGAAGTTTTGACAGTTCCTAAATAAAAAATAAAATTTAAAAATTTAAATTAAAATAATACTTTTTCATCATCAGCAGGAATCTGGGACAACAGTTTTATACTCAGGAGGTGCATTCAGAAGGCTCATTGTCATCATAAAATCGGACAAGCCTCTGAAGATTTCTGCACGCACAAAAATTTACAATCAATATCTTTTTCATCGTCCCTATCAGACTCCTTCTGTCCATAAAATTATCAAGAATGCACTCCATCAATTCAGGTTTTATATTTTTAGAAAAAATCGCAGCTTCAACAACTTGAAATCTTATTTCATCGGTCGTCAACTGATCGCAGAAATCAAGAAATTCTTTATTGGAAATTTCACGTTTTGAATTCAAATTTTTTTCAACTGCTTCAATATATGAACATCTTTAGATTGAACGTTATTTTGAGTACTAAAAAAATATTATAAAAAATTAATGAATAATAAAAAAAGGAACCTTAAAATCGCATGAAAGGACAACGATTTCGCTTATTTCTCCATTGTTATCAATAAACTGAAGGATGTCGGCTAATATTTGAAGTTTTCATCGAAAGACTATTCGCCCCCATCAATCCATACTTGATATAGAGAAGTCTAAAAAAAAATATAAGAACAATTACAATTGAAGAAAAATACCTTCCATGTTTTGAAGATTGAAATGTGGCAATTTTAGGCCCTTGTTGAAGCCCGTGGACTTCTAAGGCCTTTTTTGGGGGCAAATATGACTAAAAATTGAGCTTTTCTACACCCCAGGATGTTCTCATCTTCATCTACTGATATAAAACAACATTGGGCATCCCTATAGCCTTTCCACATCCTGAAAAAAAATTAATGTATCCAGATTTTTTAATCCGGATGAATACCTGAGGGCCAAGCCAGATATATTATCGATGAGAACGACCCTTCCCAGAGCATCACAGACAACGCTCAAATTCTTTTGAGGAGAAATATAAACTTTTTCTCCTTTTCTAAGTTTGACATATGCCATACCTAAAAATAAAAGTTATTAGGGACAACCTGTATAAAAAGCAATGAACCTGCAAGCCATGACTTCGGAGGCTCGATGGGAGGTTTTTCTTTGATTTTTTCTTCTGCTATCTTTTTACTTCCGACAAACCATGTTCTGTAAAACAAACGTTATTATTGGTTTGGTGATTTTAAGATTTAACTGACGGGATGGCGTTGCCTATTGTTGATTTTAGCTTAGAGGCGACAGCTTTGGCGACATCGGAGAGGACAGGACCTGAAGTCCCTTCGACGATTGAGTGCCATGCGAAATACGGTGAAGCCCCTGCGGCGAGTACAGTCGACAGTTGAGGTGGTCCTGAGCGGTAAAACAGCATTGTATCCACCTCTCAACGAAGCGGTCACCAAATGTCCAAACATGGTGGAAGAACCAGACCCCAAAACACAAACATCGGAAATAACTTCTTGCTCCGGTAAACTCCATTTTACATGATCCAAGGTGGCGCTTCAACTTATCCGCACAATTTGCTTGAACTTCAAAAAAACATGAGCTAACAAATATGTTTTAATGTTTTACCTCTTGCCAGTTGATTTCTGCATGCTTTTAAAGTATTACAAAGAGCAAAACCTTGCACACAACAACTTTTCCAAACGTTACATGCAGTTCGTCGACTTGGGCAAGTGAATTTGTACAATTCGGTTGATAGCTTTGAAACTTCAGAGAAGTCACAGGTTCATCGTGAAGTAATTCAGAAAGCAAAGCGCCTCCTTTCTGTAAAAATTATAAGTTAGTAGTTATTGATTTTTAGAAGTTTTTCTCAGCTTTTTGACCCTATTTTTACAGGATTTTCAGGAGTTCCCTCAGTTTTTAGATAGAGAAACCCCATTTTTACAGAATTTTTGGTTTTTCTCCTCGGTTTTTAGATGAAGAAACCCCAGTTTTTACGGAATTTTTGGGAGTTGTAGGTTTTTTGACAGAGAAACACCATTTTGACAGGATTTTAGGAGTCTTCTCTCAGCTCTTTGTCCCTACTTTTACAGGTTTTTCAAGAGTTTCCTCAGTTTTTAGAGAGAGAAAACCCATTTTCAGGTGATTTCCAGGAGTTCCCTCAGCTTTTAGATAGTGAAACCCCATTTTTACAGAATTTTTGGTTTTTCTCGGTTTTTAGACGAAGAAACCCCAGTTTTACGGAATTTTTGGGAGTTGTAGATTTTTTGAGAGAGAAACACCATTTTGACAGGATTTTTAGGAGTTTTCTCAGCTTTTTGTCCCGAAGTTTTCAAGAGTTCTCTCAGTTTTTAGAGAGAGAAACCCCATTTTTCAGGATTTTCAGGAGGTCCCTCAATTTTAGGATAGAGAAACCCCATTTTTACAGAATTTTTGGTCGTTCTCCTCGGTTTTTAGAAAGAAACCCCAGTTTTACGCAATTTTTGGGAGTTGTAGGTTTTGACAGATAAATACCATTTTGACGGGATTTTTAGGAGTTTTCTCGCTTTTTGTCCCTACTTTTACAGGTTTTTCGAGAGTTCCCTCAGTTTTTAGAGAGAAACCCCCATTTTCACATGATTTCCAGGAGTTCCCGGATAGAGAAACCCCATTTTTACAGAATTTTATGGTTTTCTACTCGGTTTTTAGACGAAGAAACCCCAGTTTTACGGAATTTTTGGGAGTTGTAGATTTTTTGAGAGAGAAACACCATTTTTAGGATTTTAGGAGTTTTCTCAGCTTTTTATCCCCACTTTTAGAGGTTTTCCAGGAGTTCCCTCAATTTAGGGTAGAGAACCCCATTTTTACAGAATTTTTGGTTGTTCTCCTCGGTTTTTAGACGAAAAAACCCCAGTTTTAAGGAATTTTGGGAGTTGTAGGTTTTTTGACAGAGAACACCATTTTAACGGGGTTTTTAGGAGTTTTCTCAGCTTTTTGTCCCCACTTTTACGGCTTTTTCAACAGTTCCCTCAGTTTTTAGAGAGAGAAACCCCATTTTCACATGGTTCTCAGGAGTTCCTTCAGTTTTTAGATAGAGAAACCCCATTTTTACAGAATTTTATGGTTTTTCTACTCGGTTTTTAGACGAAGAAACCCCAGTTTTATGGAATTTTTGGGAGTTGTAGGTTTTTGAGAGAGAACACCATTTTGACAGGATTTTTAGGAGTTTTCTCAGCTTTTGTCCCTACTTTTACGGCTTTTTCAAGAGTTCCCTCAGTTTTAGAGAGAGAAACCCCATTTTCACATGATTCTCAGGAGTTCCTTCAGTTTTTAGATAGAGAAACCCCATTTTTACAGAATTTTTGGTTTTTCCCACGGTTTTTAGACGAAGAATCCCAGTTTTACGAAATTTTTGGGAGTTGTAGGTTTTTGACAGAGAAACACCAAAGATTTTTAGGAGTTTTCTCAGCTTTTGTCCCTACTTTTATAGGTTTTTCAAGAGTTCCCTCAGTTTTTAGAGAGAGAAATCCCATTTTCACACGATTTCCAGGAGTTCCCTCAGTTTTTAGAAAGTGAAACCCCATTTTTACAGGATGCTTAGGATTTCTCCTCAATTTTTAGGCAACAAAATCCCAGTTTTGCAGGATTTTTCGGTTTTTTGACAACGAAACCCCATTTTTAAAAGATTTTTAGGAGTTTTTCGGCTTTTTCACCCAGAACATGCAGTCTCCCTCACTCCTCACCTCAGTATAAAATCGCAAGCTTCCAGAATTAAAGCCAACAGCAATCGCAGTCCAATCAGCACTACAGTTGGCACTTAATTTACCCTGTCCGGCCACAGGAAGACATAGAATCGCAGAAATCCTTTCACTGGAACAAAATAAACTTTATTCTCTCAACCATGCATTTCTTACCTATATGATTCCGTGATATCACCATTCCAAATCATAGAATACTTTATTTTTTCACTCTCTTCATTGAATTCCATTTTCCTAAAAAACAAATAAAAACTGATGACTCTAGTTAAGACTTGCCTTTGAGGACGACCAAGTTTCTGTTTTTCGCAAACGCCAAAATTTCGCTTGTCGGCGATAAAGACACGAAAACATTCATTAAGCCAGTTTTCGTTGTTTTTACACACCGACGAATCTTCAACAGTCCAATTCCAAGAATCATCCTCCGTTTCTAGAAATAATAAAATTTTAAGTGCTTTTTTGCAAAATTATTAAAAAAAAGTCAATGACCCAATAAAAAAACTGTCTGGTGCAATCAGGTCGCCAATTTTTCTAAAATTTTGACCAGCCAGAACTAGGCGTATTTATTAAGCTAAAAAAATGATTTTTCTCTCTCACTGGGGGGTTTTTATTATCCCACATTAACAGCATTTTTCGAGTTTTAATCAGCATTTGACAGGGAACCCTCATTAAAGTTCTTAGTAGTTTTTATGACATCCATTTTATTTATATCATCACAATTCCTGCATGTTCGTATTCATAAGTTTTAGCTTTGGATATGAATATGAATATGAATAACTCAGGTTTTTAAGTTCCTCTGGGAACACCAGTCTATCAATATGGCACACCAAACATATTCTTCCATTTGATCCCTTTCTCCAAGATAAAAGATTAAAATATCCTTACCCTCAGTATTCACCGAATCGTCAGCATAAAGGCATTTTAGGACGTTTTCCAAATCTAAAATCTGAGCAAATTTTCTAAACTGGCAGGTCATTTTTCTAAATCAATTAATCCGAAAGACTAGACACCATATTTGTAATTTTAAAAAAAAATAAGAGAGACAAAAACAATCACATATCATAGAACAAAACAAAAACTGCGTTTTTTGACAGACCAGCTGTTTGATAAGATTACA
>JACGAQ010003665.1:0-25861 GCA_014119065.1 Orius insidiosus
AAGGAGACTTAAGTTGATAGTCGCTCGTTGACGAAGGAAGCGAACGGTATCCTGAATCAGATGGACTTGTCGCTGAAGTGGCAGGCGTTCGAGTCTCCCAGTTCTGTTCCGTAGCCGCGATACTGTGCGGCCGAGGTTTCGGGCTTTCCGTCAACCTTATATCTAAAGGTCCCGTTATCGTATGAGGACGTATAGGATTCTTTGAAATTTGACCTCCTGCACGAATTACAGGGGTAGATACAGTTTGAGGCTGATAGCTCGATACTTTGATTCTTGAAAGCGGAGCTGGCGGCGTGTAAAAGGAAAAGATGCGATAACCTGATTGTATTCCGTGCTGTGCCTATGTTTGGGGCTTTCGGCCAAATCGAGCTCTGGAGGGATCCAAACGTCTTTGCGAGTTTGGCTGGGTAAAGTGGTCGGGCGTGCGGGACTTGACGTGACGGGTCGTATTTTTCGGGTAAAGTATACGCGGATTGGGATTTAGTAACCCTTTCGATAGCCTCGCTCCTTTTTCGGATAATATCGCGGATTTGAGCGAGGCGATCGCAGGAGCCGCTCCACGTGGCGAAACCGCCATCGTCGTCGGACGGACTCGAAGCTCCCGCTTCTTCGGTAGGCCGGCGGAATTCAGTTTCGGTAAAATTCCGTTAGTAAGAGGCCCGTTTTAGGCCTCTTTTCGTTTAGCTCAGTCTTCCAGACACGTTTCTATAAAAAGGGCTCGACTTAATTATCTGCAAAGCCGTCTTTTTCTTTTTGGGCTCCGCGGACATTTTTCTCCCTTCAAAGAGGATGAACGACGTACATGACCCGACGGTTAAAAAGGACGTATTTTATTTCAAGCACTTGACACAAAATGCGCGGAACTTATTCGGGGAGGAAGACGGAGGAGGTGGCATGGTCGGGGGCGAGCGAGACACTGAATCCTTTCCGCCACCGGCGGCGAGTTCACCCGAGAGGGGGAGCAGAAGAGACCGAGAGAAAACCAGAAGCAAACCACGCGCACGCACTCGGACAAACACGCTCATAATTTATAAACCACCCTGTTGATTTTTTTAAATATCATGCATCACTATAAACCTTTTAAACACACTTAAAACAAAAGAACCCCCTTCAATTTCTCTTCAGAAAACCCATCCGGAAAACCCAATAAACTAAACAAATACCACATATTAAGGATTAATAATTACTACGTCTGTTTACCATCAAAAAGATTAACAACTTATAATCTATTTCTAGCCTACTCTAAAGAAAGCACGTCCTGTCCTTTAATAGCCCATGGAATTCTGACTTCCCGACGAATATTTTAAACCACAAATCTGCTTAGTGAATTCTTTTTCTGTAGTCCCCACAAACCGCTTAACAATATTTTGCGGTCGAAAATCATCGATAAAAAGTTTGGCGGATACCTTTTTTAAGTTTTAAAAAAACGATTTGCAATTGACAAAAATATGAGGGCCGGACTATTGCCATCTTCTTCGAGATGTTTCTCCCCAAAGGAAAATTAGCGGAAATCCTATAACAAGCAAGATAATAACAGGAATATTTCACGACCGGTTTCGGCCTGAGGTCTTATCAGGAGATTGTTGCGCTCTTAATAGATAGCTATAGCAGGCATCATCAGGCGAACTATTAAGAGCGCAATAAATGGAGAAAAGTTCACCTCATGAGACCTATGAAGTCAAAAACGATCGTAAAACATTCCTGTTTATTAGATAGTTCCAGGGAATCGAAATTTGCCTTCCCGTATCCGACTCAGCCCAGGTCATACGACTCACTTCCTGACTCCGATTAAACGTAAGGTTATCTTTTACGAAGGTTATTTTGTTATCTCGTTTAGTTTCGGGTTCAGAAATCAACTAGTTTCTCAACAGATTTGCTAAAATCGAAGAAGGAAACTGATTCCGTACATTTTGGAAGTTAAAATTTAAAAACTATCAAGAAAACTTTATACTCACGATAAGTGAAAATTGGCGGGAACGTTTTAGGGATAGGTAATTTCTATGTGCTGTTATAGTTAATCAGAAAAAACATATCGATTCTAGTGAGAACATAGTGAACTAACTGAGTCGGAACGACTCCCTGAAATTGGGTTATAAAGCCTCTACGAGAAGACCTTTCTCGTTTAGTGAGTCGTATACGGGAAGGGCACATTACGATTCCCTGAAACTCCCTATTGTCTATCTTTTCTAAAGAATCCTTCGATGTTTTGAACGATAGCTATAGCTAGAAAAGCCCTAATGATTTGAAATATTGTATTTTTTTTAAATACTTGATAATATTGCTTCCGTTAATGGACCGATGCCAAACTGATCCTGAAAACGTTCATTTTTAAGCCCCTGCCCTGTTCAAGACGTAGACAGATTAATTAGGAAACCTCAAGGATCGTCATTTATTAAAGGTTGGGCCCCCCAGTATGATTTATTAAGGAACACTTTGAAATATTTTTTTCTCCGTACACTAATAGTTATACCAAGTAAACCTTCCTTAATGAGTACACATAGGTTATCCGCAGGATTATCGCTCCCTAACCACTCCACCTCAATAACTCGGACCGGTAATTTGACACATAATAGCTTATCGGATAACAAGCCGAAAATAAAAGAGATCTTTTTTTTCCAATTCATTAACGTTCGAAATGCAATTACAAAAGGGTTTCGAACATATAAGCCGTCCTTTTTTTAGTAGCTGTGTTAAAATTACAAACGCTTTGAATTAGCACAAAAAATTGCTTTTTTTACTTCCTAAAACTTCTGACGAAGAGAGATAGAATAAAAAGGGTTTCTTGATCGGTTTCGGCCTAATAGGTTCGTCAGGTGAACTATTATCCGTTTCAAATGAATGTTGAAAATAGCAAATGAGTAAGAGAGGAAGAACGAATACTCCACGACCGGTTTCGGCCTAACAGAAACCCTTTTAACTGAAACTGAGCTGTAATTCTGACTAAAAAATATAGAGAAGATAGTTCAGAAAAATTATGACGCTAATAGAGAGTTGGGAATCGTAATTTGCCCTTCTCGTATACGACTCACAAAACGGGAAAGAGGCTTTATAACCCAGTTTCAGGAAGTCGTTCGGATTCCGTTAGTTCACAATGTTCTCACTAGAGCAAATTTGTGAATCGAAAACAGGTTTTTCTGATTAACTATAACAGCACATAGAAATAACCTATCCCTAAAACGTTCCCGCCAATTTTCACTTAGCGAGGGTATAAAGTTTCCTTGATAGTTTTTTAAATTTTAACTTCCAAAATCCTTCGAAAATCAATCTCCCTATTCGATTTTAGCCAATTTGTTGAGAAACTAGTTGATTTCCGAACTCGAAATTAAACAGATAACAAAATAACCTTCGTTAAATATAACCTTATTTACTCGGAGTCGGGAAGTGAGTCGTTGACGTATACGATTCACGTTCACGAGTCGGATCGTATACGATTCCGATTGGAGGGTCGAGTCGATTGACCTTGGGTAGTCGTAAAGGAAGGAAAAATTACGATTCCCCGAAACTCTCGATTAAACCACCTGATGATGATACCGAAACCGGTCATGATATTCTTTTTATTGTCTCCCTCTTCTTCAAATGTATTTTATAGTTCCCACTATACTATTAATATTTCCAATCTTTTTGAAAGTTCCAATTCAATAACAAATAGAATCTAGAGAAAATTCAATAACTTGACATCTAGGTTATCCAGATATAAACGGTTCGATGAACATGTTTTATAGAAAAAAAATTGTCTTTCCAATTTGAAAAACCGATACAGGATTTATTGTTCGACTTGTCAACCTTTTTCATATTGGCCATATAATTAACCGATATTAGAGAGGGCTTAAAGTGGATTTTCCTGAATCGTCCCAAAAAGGTTTTGTCCCCAATCGAAATGTAATCTTCTAAAAACCTTTTTTTCAACCATCTGGTGTTAATGTTTTAAGAAAAATTGCTAGTAAAACTTGCAAACTTGCTAACAAGTTGGAGGCTCTTAAGGAGTTGAATTTAAGAGGATTACGCCAGGATTATGTGTACGGGAAAAAAGTTTACTCTAAGGTTTATTATTTCAAGTTGATATTTTATTAATGATGATCTTGATTTGAAAATGACAAATGGCGCAACAGCCGTCGCTGATTGAATTTTTCATTAACGCCAAGAAAAATTCCCGAAGGGTCTGATTATCCGAAATAAAAATATAAAGGAAAAAAAAACTTTGGTATGAATTGTTCAATGGCTGACGATCCTGGGGAAATACCAAAAAGTTCAAATCCACGACCTCCCGTTTTGTTATCGATCCTGAGAGTGAAAATGTTCTAATTTTGGATACGTCACTTTGAAACTCCAAAAAAAGAGGGGGAAACGTTTTATACAAAGAGATTTTTCGAATACGTAGGAAAAAGTTATTCCTGATGGACTAATAATTTAATACTCCCATTCCAGAAAGATAACAATTTTTTAGGTTTTTCGGAAGGTTAAAAACTGAGAAAAAACTTGATATTTTCCGAAGACATTAACCCCACGTATATAAATATCTGTTACCAACTGAAATACGATTTTCGAGGGTAAAGGTGGGGAGAAGAAATAAATCTCCTCTTTTCGAAGAAAACGAGTTACGAGACTCGAACCTGCGGAAAACTATTTTCAATAACCCCACCACCAAATTGCGATATTTAATTAACAATACTGACAGGCTATTTGGGGAAAAGAAAAAAAAATATAAACCCAGATATTGGTAAACGTTTGCTGAATCTTGAGTAGCATATCGGGAGTGTTTGTGACGTGTAGGATTTGAATGTCCTACGAGGAAAAAACACGTAAATCTTTTCTTTTTCTTCTTTATTTATTTATGTTCTAAAAGGCGTTTTTAGGTTTAAGGGGTGTTCGTTGACGTGTCTGGCAAGTTTTGAGTGACGGAAAAGTTTTCTAGTGGTTTCGAAAAGGGAGCTCGAGGCTAATGCAAGTTTGAAATTTTCAACTCAAACACAAGATGCACTTCTCAAGTTGAAAAAGAAAAAAAAAAGTTTGGTTTGGAAGGATTTCTGATAGAGCAACAGGTAAATAGAGGAAAAAAAAGTACAAAAATTCGAATTTTCCTGACAAACATTAAAACCAGGTTGAGCATTTTTGGTTATTAAGAGGCTAACTGGAAGATAATTATGATGTCAGCCGTCTTCTTTCTTGGTTTGAAGAGTGGAAATCACAAAAGAGTTTTCGGTCCAAAAACGATGGAAAAACCCCAAAAATCCTATGAAAAGTGTCTTAGCCTACTGACCAAGGAAAAACTCAATTTTTGAAAGAAATTACCAATGAAATTATCTAGGGTTAGCTGTACTATTTTCAACATTGCCAAAAAGAAAGCTGATGTAATACCCACGATAAATGTTATTAAGGGTCTTCCAGATCCCGCATGATCAGTTTTACTACTTATCTCTATCAATTACAGTTAGTGGGGCCATCCCGATCTCTATTTTTGCCTAATTTCAGCCGTAACTTTCATCGGGTTCTCACCAATTTTTTAAAAGGATAACGGTTATCTCACGAGGCGTTTCGGCTTAAAAAGCCTCGTCAGGTGAGCTATTCCTTTTATCACAATCATTTCTATCTTTCCACTGTGCCTCTATCTCCGAGAAACTAATTGGTTAATTATTTGATAAAAATATCACCCCCCTTGCGGAATACATACGTAATAAAAATAAAATAAAATGTTAAATCTTTTAAAAAGGTTTTTCGTTCAAAAATACCTAAAAAACAGAAAAACGCTCAGAAACCGAACTGAAAGAGGGAAAACAAACTGAACTTCTCATAAAAATGTTTTTGTCCCAAAAAAATCTCTAGGAAACCCCAGAAAACCAGGAAAAACCTATTAAGTATTGTCTATAAAAATATTGCACATTTACTAAACGATGATAGCTCAAAATGCAATTGAGTTAAATTTGATCATTTTTCATAAAGGTGCTGCCACCAATTTATACACAATATTCTTTTCTAATATTAAAGATATGACACAAAAAAATTGAACAACATAAAAGGGTTTTCATATGAAAAAGATACAACTTTAGGGGTTGATTTCATTTAGGGAAGAAGAGCGATCTATTGGGGGGCGGTGAAAATGAAAAACCACCCTCCGGGCGGTGCTGCTGTAGCGATAAGTTGAACTAGAACGTTCCCTCCCCGCCATTTTAAGGACTTAAAACACGTTTTACAAAACTTTCACTAATGAACTCACCTTTAATTCTCTTGAAGGTTTTCCTTCACGGTCGGCGTCAACTTCGACCGCCTCAAGCCCGGATTCGACCTCACTCAGCCACGCCAGAAACTTTTCCAATGATCTGTCAAAGTTGTGAAGAGAGTTGATTGCCGAATGTAAACCTTTTCCGCGGTTAATTATACTGGAAAAACAAAATAAATAATATAACAACAATATTAACAATAATAACGGAGTTTCATTAATTTTAGCTTTTCAATAGGACGCGTCCAGTGCAGAAGAACTGGCCACTTGAACTTCGAGTTTTAAGTTGAGAGAAAACGTATTTTATTGACAGGTTTCAAACAATTCTTTTATATAGATGTCGGCTTTTAGAAACCAAATATAATTATTTCGACATTCGATCAGACTAAGTTGGCGAATCGGTTTTTTTAATTTTGAGTGAATGAGTAAGAAGAAGAAAAAAAAAAATAGTTTTCAGGGTAAAACAAAACCTGCATAGGGGAGAATCAAGTAGATGGATTGCGTTACTCAGTGTCAACCTGTCTTCTTGGATTGCGTTACTCAGTGTCAACCTTCTCTTGGATTGCGTTACAGTAACGCAAGACAGGTTGACACTGAGGTAGCCTGAAACCTACTTGATTCTACCCCTAGCAGGTTTTGCCAGTCAGCCTCCTAGTTGGTTGAGCATTGAGCTAAAACCAATGGGTCGTAGGTTCGAATCCCACTGGGGACCTACCTTTTTTTCAAAAATTAAAGCACAACATTGATGAATTGGTGACCAATAAAACTAACCTTGTATTTAAATCGTTGTATCTCTGGTTGATCATTTCGGTCGTTTTCTTAACTTTAGTCGTGTCATCCTGTTGGTAGACGGCGATCAGCTTTTGGGTCAACTGGTTGAAAAGCTCGATGTGATGCTTGTACTGATGAAGTTCAGCATGGAAAGACTGAAAAAAATAAAAATTACATTGAAACGAACAAGTTTTAAACGCCCCGGGCAGTACTTCATTTAATTAATTTTCCAAACCTACAATATTTGTAACCAAAAGAACGAAAATAAAACAATTTCCAAATTGGCTGAAAATGTTTCTGCGGAATGTTTATCTAAAATATTAGAGGAACTTTTTCGTTTTAATCAAAGTTTTAATTATGTCGGTGGAGAAACGCGGAGGTCGGTCAAGTTTAAAGGCACAAAGGAGTCTTGTCTCGAACAAGCATAAACAACGTTAGAAGCATTATTAGTTTTAGAGAGGGATGCACGAGGTGGGAACGTTTCCTCGTACTCCCTTTTCCCGGTGGATTCCCTTTGACCCGGCGTCTTCGTCTGTCCTCATTATGCCGGATGATTACTCGACGGATTTCTAAAAGCCCTAGTTTTACAGTCCTCAATATTCGACTTTGAAGTTGCTGAAACTAGAGATAGCGAATACGAGAAAGGCCGACGCACGCATGAATTAAACAGATGTGCCCGTAATTACTAGATAGATGAGTAATTATCTTGGTGGGGCAATTATTCAAACTCAAATGTGTCTCCTCACTCAAGAGCACTTATTTAAATAAGGGAAAAATTTGAGGGAAGGGGGGAAAAAGTTAATACACTTAGAGCATACCTTTTGTTCTCGCATTTGAGCTTCTAGAACGTCTGCGGTGTTGCCGACAGTCGCCATCCTTCCAAGGCGAGCTTCCATTCTCGCGATCCAAGTATCGACCTCCTGCCGTTTCGCTTCGTATCTTTGGCTGTCCGCGAGCATCGCATCCAATTCCGTTTTCCTCGACATCACCTTGCTATTCGTCTCATCCCAGTGCTCCCTCAGCTTACTCACTGTCAACAAATCGAACAAAATGAATAAAGACGTCCCACGAAAAGAAAGATATCTCATTTATAATAAACGCCGGATGGCAATACAGGAAATTGCCCTGGATCCTACGTAATCATCGATGTCTAAACCCTCGATTTTTATCCGACCTTTTACCCTATTCGCATTAATCAAAACGCCCGATATACGTTTTTACACCTGACCAAGCTTCCAATCCATTATGTATCACATTCTTTTTTCAACTTAAAAAAGTTATAAAGAAATAAAATACTTATTTTTACCATAACATTCAACATATAACAGAATCCATTAAAGAAGATATGAATAAGCAAACAAAAACAAAAGGCTTTTATTCTACTATCAAGTTACTTCTAAATAGTTTATGAAGAAAAACTTCCATTTTTTAAGGAAATATACATCGGGAAATTGATTAGTTTTTTTAGTTTTGGGAGAAGAGAGAACACAAAATGTGCCATGCGGAGCTTCTCTCTGAAAAGCAGCACACAAAGAGAACGCATTAGTTAAAACAAGATGGCCAATACATTCTGAACTAAAGGACGTTTGAGATCTTCTTTCACGACTCCTCGAATAAGAATCTTCTCAGGGTCGACTGCCCTCCTCAAGGGAAGTAGTTGAACTAGCAGACCCAGAGGCCGCCAATCTGCAAGCGGATTGCTGCAGAATCCAGAGTTCTAACTCTCTTCTCTCCGACTCCGGAGAGTTTACTAATTGAAGCGCTGTAAGGCGACACTTCGTTCTCTCTTCTCCCAAAACTTTAAAATAATCATTTCTCGACAAATACGTCAAATTTTATACGGATCTAATTAGCAACTGGGGTTCATAACTTGTAGGAAAAAAGAAAGAATTATTTCTAAAAGGACTTCTCTTAAGTCAGCAGAGTGTTCTCAGGAGCATCTCCATTGTTGACAAGCAATGCAAGCGGCCATATTGATAACTACAGGGGCGACTAGGTATGTTATTGGCCCGCCACTGGAGCAACCTCATTAATGATGACGTCAATATCCCTTATCGTTCTAAGATGTAGTACGTGAAAAATCACAATAACCTTTTAAAATGAATTTTTAGGCATACATGTTTCTGAAGCAATTCACTTAAAATTTGACATGTAAGTAATAATTTAAACAACTCCGTGCTCGGTTGTTTACATGTGAATTAACAATGAGTCAATACGAAGAGTTCCATTCAATCAGAAATTACAAAATTAAAAATTAATTAGGTCGATTTCCTACACCGCTTTTTCCCCCGTTCCTCTACGCCCTTTTAAATGAAAGCTCGTTTCTCTTTCGGATTTTCTCAGACGTTTTGTTATGGCCCCCCGTTACAATCCGTGAGTGCCCTTAGGGAAATCAGAACGGACCCTAGGACGACTCAAAACCGCGAAAACTTAGAGATTCTTTTTCCTGTAAAATAAAAAATGCGAAATTCCACCTAAGTGCATATTGGCATTAGAATACCTCGATTGTTCATCTCTCCGGAGAAATTGAGAACGTGTCTGTACGCTCTTTTATCCTGAACGGACGTCAATATCCTTCCGGGGCGGTTTTCAACTAGAATATCACGAATTCGTTAGGTTCTTTTAAA
The DNA here is from genome assembly GCA_014119065.1 of Orius insidiosus. NCBI lineage: Eukaryota > Metazoa > Arthropoda > Insecta > Hemiptera > Anthocoridae > Orius > Orius insidiosus. Next base: position 9,613 of record JACGAQ010003665.1, read on the forward strand.
AAATAAAATAGAAGACCAGAACCGTGAAAAAACGATTAGTGTTTTTTCTAGTGCTTAGATGGAAAACTAAAGTGAGATCACGTAAGTGCAGAGAACGTGCAAAAAAAGTCCGTCACCGAAATCGCCTAAACAGAGTTCCCCCACTCTTCGATTTCCCCCACCATCGCGTCATTACCTTGAAAAATGAAACGATTCGCCTTATCGGCATCCGTCGGAACCAACGTATGAACGCTGTAGTCGATTTCTTGAATACGACACGCTATAAAATAATTTACATATAAAATAAAGAAAAAAATTAGCCAAAAAAGACATCGACAAAGCACCCCATAACCGGACAACCTAAATACCTGAATCAAAATCGTCGATTTGTCTTTCCGAATAAAGATTACCAAAAAAAGCATCCTCAAGATCACCTAGATCTATAACAAATATTTTAATAAATAAAAAACCGCGAAAATAAAAGGCCAAAAATAAATGGAGGCATCATTTTTAAATTCAATTAGGCGAGTGATGGCATTCGTAATAAGGGACCTATCGACCAACCTATTAAGTTGTCCTTCCATTTCATTTTTAATTATAATTTTTCGTTCAATAGGTACTTTTGGAGCTTACAAAAAATTTTTTTAGTACAAAACTTTATAGTTAAATAACAAATGAGCCTCGCGTGGGCTCATCCAAGGTAATTATGGTATTAATGCGCGATAAATTTTTTTTCAAGGTTAGAAATACGTAAAAACTGTTAAAATATTGTTGGTTAAATTTAACAAATTTGTAACCACGGTTAGTCGGTAAAATCAAATTACCTTTGACAACTTCCAAAACGTGTACCAATAAGGGACCGCAACTTTGACGTCTTTCTGTCAGAAAAAATCTATGAAAGAAATGAATAAAAGAAAAAAAATGGAGAAAAGGTCTTTTTTTTTCTTTCTTTGGCTAATGGCGCTTAATGTAATCTTTTATTTATCTTGTAGTCTTTTCTGCGGTGGGGGTTGAAAAGGAAAAACGCCTTTCACGATAGGGAACGTAACACCTCCCACTCCGAGACCTCTTTTCAAATGGTGTTCTTCAAATTAACCCGGATTATAAGTCACGAACGGGTCAAAAACCCTTTTTTTTTATTTGCCGCGGACTATTTTGACCTACGACCTTATGGTGAGTTGTCGCCTAGGATCTTCAGCTAAAAGCAATGGCGTGTTTTCACTGCTAAGCTCCCAGGGCACTCAGAGCTAAGGCCGACGAAATGGCTCACAAGTGGAAGGAAATGACGGTCCATTGGCCCTGATCCCACTGTCACACTTCCAGGAGTGTGATGAGAGAGAAGCAAAGCACAATCTCTCAGCTAATTTGGCGTAAAGCACAAGGTCAAAGGCATGACAAGACGTTCATTGAAGGACCGCCATTTCTTCACAGCAGACCTGCTAGTAGAGTAGTTAGGTCTTCTGGAAGGGACTTTCCAAGCACTTTCAAAGGTTAGAAGTAACAGGGGAGGAGGAAACGGAGGACCATGTCCTCGCGAAGGCCCATACTCTACGAGACCTCTGCCTAGCCGCTGGAGGCTAGAAGGAAAGCCTTTTTTTAGTCTAACTCAAGAAAATAGGGCGCACAATAAAGGATCAACGTCCACAAGGCCCATCAATCTATTGCCATGTTTTAAATAGTTTTCAGGGGACAAAACCAACTTTATTTCAATCCATAAAAATGTCTTCGCTATTCCTACTGAAAGTCATCCGAAACTCTTAAAGACAAAAAACGCAATATCGTCTCAATCCATATTTACTCGGGGCCCTCTTGTTGACTTCACAAAGAGAGCGGGAAAAAAATCCGAATGATTCGAATATTATGGTTAAATTTTATCCAACTATATTTCGGTATTTAGGACCTTCTTCTACGAGTTAAAGGCTCGTTTAGACTAGTTTGGCGAAAAGCAGTTTACCTAATTTCCGGCAACAGTGAAAATTCATTAGAGTAACTTTCCCTTAAACGATTAACTTCCTCCGATAGGTAAACTCGGTAACAAAAAAAAACCACTACTTTTACATCAATAAAAATGTGTTTTGTTCATCCTGATTTATTTAGAGATACAAGAAAAAATCCCCCGAGGATATAATCAAGTAATTTTATATAAGGAGAAAAGTCAATTTCGTTCAATATTGCGGCACAATTTTCGTTTACGATGTATCAAAAAATTGTCTAAGGGAAGAAAAATTTAAATTGTGATTTCTCAAACATCAAATTGCCCGGAGGTATTAAATTAAAAGTGGGTTGCATTTTGAGATATTTTTTGCCTCCCTTCCGAACACGAGAATCGCAAAACAAAAGGGACTAAAGCGGTCATGAATAAATAAACAACTTTTATCTTAATGGAGGGGTCGAAAAGCGCTTAAAGCTTTTCGCGGACGTCCCCCCCGTCCATCGTCACCCGAAAATAAAAAGGAAACATTTTCATTAATTTAGGAAACAAGAAAAAGCTTACCGGTGACGAAGTGGAAATTCGTTAAAGAAATAATTTCAGTTTTAAAGTAACAGAGAATTATTAAAAAGTTTGAGAGGAACTGGATATCTCAATTGAGCAAAAACAATGACGTAAAAGGTCACGGTGGAATATTTTGGGAAGTTGGCAACCCTTACTATTCAAAAAGGAGCTCGGTAGCATGCTGAACTGTTTTTCCATTCAGTTAAGGAAGCCCTTTTATCATTAGTCAGCAGGGTGCGCAACAGCCTAATGTTTAGATGGCGAGATTTCCCTTTAGGAACTGTTCTTAAGTTCAGAAAACCAGTACTTTTTAGATAGTAGTTTAAGGGAGAGGATAAAACGCGGAAGTCGCTCTTGATATCGAAGTCAAAACGACATCGTCGAACAGTACGAGGATGCCGATGTGCAGAAAAAAATTGATGAAAAGCGCGTGAAAAGTCAGGGCAAAAGTTCTTCATCGACAATGGGCTAACGAACTATTTCGATAATCATCAGCGATGCCCATCGACGGATTGGCATCCTGGCTCACATCGATTGGTCATCATGCACTGTCCAATACCGTAAAAAAGCAACGTTGCTTACAGGACAAAAAAGTTGTCAATGTAGGCAAAGAGGGAAATATTTTTTTACTCCCATTTTTCAATACAACGTATTCTAGCCATCTATTGTAAGGGAGCTTTCTCCACCCCATTCGCTGATTAATGGGCCACCTGCCATCCCTAAGACAAAACGTATAGGACCGTAGATTTCTTCCCTTTCAGCAAAATCAAGTAGAATAAAATTTTACGAAGTGGATTAAATGAAGATTTCTCGTTGATATGTATAGAAGGACAGTCCGGCTTTCCTAATACTTTCTTCCTTCATGAATTATTTATTTGCAAGGTGGAGTTTTCCCAACAAGACTTTTTTTTCTGTTGGAGAACTGAGGAAACGTATCTCGTTGTTAACGATCAATAATACAATAAAAGTACTTGGTTTTGATTTAAGCGAGGTGAACAAATCGATTTTTTGAGCTTTTTTTTCTAAGCCGCCATAATTATTACGTATACGTGCCTTGTTTTTTCGGCTAAGAATTAATCTCAATTAAAAAACGACATTTCGTGTAATTTATCTTAAAGTTGAAGGCACGATCGTGAAATTTGTGCGGTTAAAAAGGAGAGAGAGAAGTCGAATCTTCCCCCACGTTCGACTTTAATTAGTCCCCGTGATTGGAGGGATGTCGTCGGATTGTCATAAAAGAGGGAGGTATTTTCAATTGGAGAAAATGGAAAACGACAAGAATTCCTGAGGAAATGAATAAGGAAATAATAAGAAAAGGGGCCTGGACGACTCAGTAGAAAAGCCAAAAGATTTTAAACAAAAAAGTAACTTTTAAGTAAGCGAAAAAATACATCTTTAAATGAATTTTATTACGAATTCAGGTCTCGAAGTCATGATATTGAGGCGACACATCGTACGATGAATATGGAAATAATACCTTCGAGGTTCGACGGAAAAGATGAAAAACCCAGGAATTTCTGGACCCCACTGAAAGATTTATGGCATAAAAATTGAATTTCTCAATATGTTTTATAGGACTAACTGCAGCTGAAAAAGTAGAAAACAAACAAAATTTTATTGTGAAATTAGCCTTTGAAAAACACCTAACGCCTTTTGTTTGCATTTTCGATTTTTGAGAAACTTTATGGGAACATTTCTTAAACGATGGTTAAGTCGCGTAAAGGATCCGCTAGGTTTTAATGTGGCCAAGTTATCGCACCCTGAGGTAATTTTCATATGATTAATACAAAAACAATGATTTCCGAGATAGCAAAATTTTTGAGGATAAACGCAACTTTTGAACAAAAGAAAACAAAAATTTTTAGCCAAAGTGGTTGTGATACATTAAAAACTGTTTCTGTTTCCGAAAATCAGGTATCTTCGTTTTTGAGTTCGAACGAACACAGCTACGCAAGTAAAGAGCCATCGGCCGTGAAGAGCTATGTCACAAATCAATTGGCGGCCAATAACCCGATGGAGGATACAAGGGCGGAAGCGAAGTTTCTCTTCAAAAACGGTAATTGAATTAAAGGCGGGGTTTGATGTTTGATTGAATTTTAGGTATGATGTTTGGAGTGTTCGATGGACACGGAGGGGCATCATGTGCAAGAGTTTTGGCAAAACGTCTTTTCAATTATATCGCGGGTGCTCTCCTTTCGCCAGAACAAAAGTCGAATTTTATCGCAGAAAACGAATTTAAAATGGTGGAACCTATAAATGATTTGTTCGAATGGCGTGAGAATCGCGTGGACGTTTATAATCGTTCGTTGAAGGAGTGGGTGAGGTCGTTGGAAGAGCCGCTGGACGTATCTGAGGCGATGAAAATGGCGTTTGAGAAGCTCGACGGTGATATTGGAAAAGCGGCGGAGATCGAAGGGAACGCGGGTCTGTCTTTGGGAGTCGCTATGTCCGGTGCGGTGGCTTGCGCGGCGGTCGTTACCGGGACGGATCTTTACGTGGCGTCTGCCGGCGACTGTCAAGCCGTTTTAGGACAGCAGATTTCCACCAACGGACCCTGGAAGGCCAAAAAACTCACCGTCGAACACACTGCGACAACGAAAATGAAGTTTCCAGGATCAAAAACGAACATCCACCTTCAGAAAGACTAACCCTAATTCAAGACGGACGCCTATTTCAATCACTTGTTCCTCTCCGCTCTTTCGGAGATTACAGGTATTTAATCACATGTCTTATCAAATTTTATACTTTATTAGATATAAATGGAGCCCAGAACAACTCGAAAAAATCGCCGTCCCAAAATACGGAAGAAGCGTAATCCCAAACAATTATTTGACACCTCCTTATTTGACGGCCAAGCCAGACGTCATTTCAACAAAACTGACAGAAAAAGACAAATTTTTGGTAATAGGATCCGACGGTTTATGGGACATTCTTTCACCTCAAATGGTAAATCGATTAATAACCCATTTCTATTATTAGCTCATTTTCAGGTGGTACAGTTAGTAGGGGACCATATGACAGGGAAATCGTCCATGCTGCAACTTCAGCTGAATAAATTCAAAGATCTGTTCCCTGGAAAAGATTCTACAAATGGGCAAGAACTTCGGCCGGTAGATAAAAGCGCGGCGACACATTTGATAAGGGCCGCATTAGGAGGGACGATAAAGTCGTCGCGAAGCAACTTTCGTTTCCGATGGAGCACGTCCGAATCATTCGAGACGACATGACTGTTACCGTCGTATATTTCGATACCGATTACATTTCATCGTATCCAAACATCAAAGAAAACGAAACTAAAAAATCCGAGAAGAAAAAAGAGGAATCGACCGTCGACTTCACTAACAACCAACGCATCTTTAAAAAAATGAGGGAAACAAATAAGTGGGATGACATTGAAACGCAAGATAAGGTAGACTTCGATTTGGAAAGCGCCATCGAAAAAGGCGGCATTGCCAATAAAAGGAAGCTAAAAACAAAAAGAAAAAGGAAATCAAAATCGACAAACTCCATCGACATCAAAGAAGCCGGAAACTTCAAAAAAATGCAAATCTTGTCATTAAAAAACCAAAATCTAAGCCCAACCTACAACGAAGTAAGAGAGTACAACGGTATTAAAGACGCATCTAAAGTCAAAGTAATATGCGATTTCGGAAACGTCAGCAAAAACGAATAAAATAAAAATTGTTTAAAATATTTGTCAAGCACTAATGACGTGAAGTGTTAAGAGGCGAGGAGAAAAGGAAAAATTGACATTCAAGAACACGCCTTTTACAATAAGGAAGCAGCCGTGACAGGTCATTCTAAATATTCATAACTTGTCGCCGTTGACCCTACTCAACATCACATCGATTTTATTTTTTGCCCAATAGGAAAAGTATAATGCGAGTTTTGGGATGTTTTTCCAATGCGAATAGAAGCCACATGCGGTGAATGTTCACCGATATTTATTGGGGTTTGAAGACAGGGGTGTATAAAATTGAGGATGATGCTTTCTTGGATGGGCCATGCTGTGTTGGAAAGAAAAAAAGGTTTAGAAAATACCCTGATGGTATGGAGAACGTTGAGGTGAAGGGTTTCTTTGAAGGTCTGTCCTCCGGGATGACGAGGAGGCAACCCCCATGCTCCGGGCGTACGGCATCCGTCCGACCAGTTTGACATTTTACAAACAATCGCGTTAAAGAACGGACGCTGAATGAGACCACTCGTGGCAGAAGGTTCCCTCTAAACCTGTGGAAGGCATGCGCTTCGCCTTAGCAACGACTATGACCGAACGGTACACATTTACGAACTTCAACCCACACGCGGGGGAGGAATAAAAGTCCGATTATTATATACAGGGGGTCCTTGTGGTTTTCAATTATGACACGCGAAAATACGCGTGATCTTAATCTTTAAAAATTCACAGTTTCACTTCAGATCGAGCTTTAATTACTTTTCTCGCTAGGATAACATCGGTCGAACGGTATATAAATTGCTCTCATCGGTTTTTCAGGAATGCAATAACCTATCGGAACATGTCAAACTATTCCTCCTACATTAAACGGGCATCGATTTTCTTCAAACGCCACGTGTAGGTCAAATAAATCAGCTAAAGCGTTAAAAGAGTTGAAGTTTTTTTTTTATCGAAAAGGGGCGGTGGTAGAATTGAGATAAGGTTGACACCTTTATCTTTTTTTCTTCTTTTTTTTCTTCCCTCCTTCAAATAAGTTTTACGTTAAAAGACTTCATATTTACAACGTTCTTGATGGCACAAGCAATATTACTGAACGATCAAATGACCATCAATCATTTCTATCGACGTTTTTCTCATCTTTCGAGTTGTCTTTTATAAGCATCTGTTTGTTTGAGTTAATCCCGGTCCAGTGAAGGTATAAGAGAAAGCCACAGGAATAGAAGCTACTTAGGGTCGAACTTAAGCCTCAGTGGATTCCGTCCCAGGTGCTTACGATTCAATTCTCCGACAAAAACCCAGTAAATACGGCGACCTAATTCCGCTTAAAACGATAATCATTCCTCCTTTTAATTGCGTAACAAAAATGCTCGGTATTATCACTACCATGCACCGGCTCGATCTCAGGATCATTACAATCATTAGAGTCGAGGACGGAGTTTTAACATAATACAGAGCCATCAATAACTCACGCTACCCAAAGGATAAATTACCCATTTTCGTATAAAACCAATGAAACATAGTGCTCATGAACATGCATTTGCTATCTACAATATGTTTAGAAACTTTATCAAATTTTCCCAAATCAAAAAAAGAAACGTAAACTTGAGATCAGTTACAGAAAAGAGTTTTATTGAAAAGTCCGACTCCCTTTCAGGTTTTCTCGACCATTGCGATAAATCCGAACGCCCCCCACCGGTTGTACTTTTATAATATAGAAGCCTTCAGGCTTTTTTTCTTTCTGTACGTGACGAGATTCTAGGACGAGCTTAATCGACTTTAAATGTATAATGTCATGAAGGAAATAAAGAAGATATAAAAAGAAGATTTTCGATCTTGCAAATTGTGAGTTCCCCTCTTCCAAAAATCTCGTATTTACACGTTTGAAGTATTGAAAAATTCTTACCTTTTCCGTGAACTTGTTGCCTGTTAAAGTCAGCTTTGAGGTTTTCAGCGGTGTGGACAGTTCGTCCAACTGGGGCTTCTTTTGCTCCAGTTCACGGAGCACATTCTGAAAAAAAAAACATCAACATAACTTTAAGGTGACCAAAATTTCAGAGCAATGAAATGAACAATAGGTTTAGGGTATGTTTGAGCAAAATACTGCAGAGGAATGCCGAAAACAGTGCTTCTCGACCATTGATTCGAGAAAAGCGACCCAAAAACAGTAAGAACATGTTAAATCGGTTTTTCTAGACCAAAAATCAAGGAGAATGACCCAAACTCCTTGACAGGGAACGCTCAAACACCCGATAAATCTGTGTTTCTACTGAAGAAGTATTAGACGCCCGAAAACTTCATAAAACGGCCGCTTTTGCTCCAAAGATCGAGTTAAGTTCAAAAGCGGGACTTTCCCCTCATAGCGGGAGATTCGGTCGTACCATTGAGATTGTTGGACTGTATCACTTAAGCTCTTGACCTCTTGGGACGAGAGGATCTTTTACGACAGTGACTCCCGTTAGGGCTCACCAGTCCCCCCATGCAAGCATGGGTATAGTTTGATACCCCCTTCGAGGTATGTGCCTCCGCTTGACCCATCGAAGGGCAGGTCGTAACACTGACCAGGTCGCTACTAGTAGCCACCAATGAGTCAAGGAAGGCAGACCACAACTCCAGCTTTGGTAGACCGCGACTTCCAACTAGCCAAAATACCCCTAAGGAAAGGCCAATAAGGGTATGTTATCTGCAAACCACAGCCACTATTTCACTACCGCACGACCACTCCCTAGGAAATCCCAGGGAGACGCCCACCCGTAGTTCAACTAGTTTTAAGTGCCGCTGATCAGGCACCGAGAGGCCAGGCCTCTCTACCAATTTCGCCCGTTGCCTGAGGGGCTGTGGAGTCGGTATCCGCGATTGGGGTGTTTTGGAGCCCCCAACCTGGAGGACCAGAGGCTGATTGTGAGAGCGATGGGTTCGCCTACGCGTCGTCCCCTCATAGCGAGAGATTCGGTCGTACCATTGAGATTGTTGCACTGCGGGACTAAAACCCCTCAGATGCGCGACTGTCCCGCCAAAAGCGGTATACACAAACAAAAATGGCATCAATCACTGCCGGTTGCCCGAACAACTCCAGCCGACTTGGTATCATACGAACGAAATCAATTCCGTTAAGACCCTATATGCAAAATAAAATGGAATATTTTACCATCTTAAGAATGAAAAAGTATTTCCACACGTGGTATGCAAAAAGGGGGGAAAGCTACAGAGAAAAAGGGCTTCCAACTCAAGAAGACGTGATAAATGAAGTGTGACTTATATCCTGATAAAAACAGATTTCCGAGGGCGAGAACAGAGGCGAATTTTCGCCGGAGACCATCTCCCGAGTGGAATTCTTTCAAAGAACACTTTTCTCCAGAGAATTTTTTTTTCTTTCTCTCTCTTCTTGGACTTGGGTTATTGTCTTTTTAATTATACGCTCGAGTTGCTGTGAAAAGAGATATTCAGCACAAAGGAGAGATAGAAAAAGAAAATAATGTGTGGAATAAAACGACTTGTCCAGAACTGCCATAAATAATAAAAAATATAAAAGGCTTCTTTATAAACTAAGCCAAAGACCATCAAAACAATTTTATGCCCAACAATTAAAAAGAGCCCTCTATTATGATATTAAAAATTTGCAAATTGTTAGATAATAGAGTAACGTTGAGTTAGGAAAGCACTCAAGGAGTAATTTCGAGGCGCATTTATTGAATAAACAAGGTGCATTAGAGAGTTGGAAATGTGATAAAGCTAGCGAGGAAACGTAGCTCTATCATAACAAATAGTTGACTTTTAATTAAAACACAATGTTCAATTACAACTTCTCAGAGAAACCCGAAACGCCAGTTTTATTTGAGTTCGAAAGTCAAATAAGTAGGTTTTGAAAATTAATTAAATTTAAAAAAAAGCTTCGGGGGACGTGGACGCTTTAGGTGAAGCACCTTGATCAAAATAAGTCTGCTCGATAAATGTACTCATCAAGCCAAAAATCGGGAGAACACCGTTCAACATAATGCATCACCCTAAGCAGTTGAACATAAAAAATCTGCATTTCGACATAAAATCTGTAGTTCGCCATAATGCGTTTCGGCATAATGCAATTGAACATAAAGCACTCAAAAGTAAAAAATTTTGAGCATAATGCATTTGTTTTTTCTCGCGAGGATGTGCGAATTGCATTATGATGAACTGTCAAGTTTTAAGGTTTTTGTCGTTTCGCCATAATCGCGTTTTAACGGCGAAAACAGGCTTGCTCTTTGGCTGTCCCAAGTTTATGGTGAGATGTATTATGCCCATAAGATAGAAACAGTTTTATGGCGAAACGAAAAGTTCGTTAAAATGAAAGTTTTCTTTATGTTCAACTGCGTTATGTCGAAACGACAAATTTTATGTCGAAACGAAAAGTGTTAAATCTCTTCTTGGTGAGATGTATTATGTTCAAATGCATTAGAGTAAACGTTTTCGACTATTTTTTTACGTTGAGTTGCAGGTTTTTAATGGTGAACGATAAATCGCGATTTCTGCTATTTTATGGTTAAATGCATTATGGCGAACCGCATTATGTCGACACGTATACACTCCAAAATTCTAGTCAATTCTTCATGATTGAACTTGCAAACTGAGAGCAAAAAATATGTATTTTAGGGAAGAAATCTTAAAAGATATAGATTCCATTGAATCGGATTGTTGGCCTTTAAATATTAAAGATTTTACCGCTAAATTTGGCAGCCTGAGGGGAGGAGAGCCTGCTTCTCAATTTAAACTTGACCCTAAGAATGACGGTAAAACGGGGCAACAGGATGATCGAAATTAAAGCATCAAAAACGACACCTGTGGCAGCAAAATTACAAGTTTCAACCAACAAAATTGGCCTTCAGAACGGAATGCCGAGCCTTTTGTACTGCGTCAACAACGGTCCCCCCGCATTACTGAAATATGTAGGAGAGACAGGGCCCGTTTCCACAATTACACTCGCCGTTTCCCTTCATTCGAAAAGTCGAATTTTCATTCCGCAGAAGGGGGAGAAAAGGAGGACAAACGAAGGGGGTCTTTGAATGGAAAGAGAGGGGTGGAGAATAATCGATATAATAACAGAGACGCTTCCTCAGACTGGTAGAATCGATATACAAAAAAAAAGTGTTTAAACAATGTCCGGTCAAAATTGCTATCCATCGCTTAAATAAACCAAATTCATATTTTATTTAATATTCTATGTTTGCTTTTCGTCCGTTTTGTATGATATAATTATTGCTCACATTTATAAACATGTTTGTTTTTAACAAAATGGGCAGTCGGAAAGTCATGTCAAATCAGTTATTATTTTAAGAGAAATTCAGACAAATTATTCCAAAAATTACCATATGAAAGAGACTATTTATTTATAAATTTCATAAATTTATTCAATAAAAAAATGTTAAAGAGATAATTTAGTAAAAAAGGCAAATAAAAGAACAGCTTACGCCAAATTTTAGCTGTAGTGTTGCAGTTGATTCGCACATGTCGACTACCGGCGTCCCTCTTTAAGGGGCTTTAAGAGTCACCCACCCGGCTTCCTGGCTCTCTTGAGCGCAGACGTATGAAACAACACCCTCACACAATTGAAGACTCCATTATCTTTAATATTTCCTCATGAGACTTAAACTGACGAATAAGAAGTAAAAGAACATAACACCAAATAGAGACTCTGATATGTTCTACAATGATGGCACTTCATCCTAATTTCGGATCATTATTTAGAAAAAGCATTATGTCCCCAACGCCACCGTTAAGAACGGCATCTAAAGGGAAAACAGCGAATAGAATAGGTTACAACAGGTAGCAGTCAATTCGCAAACATAGTAAACGTTCGTCGAATTTTTTCCTACAAAAAGCCAATGAAAAAAATCTACCTAAAACTCAAAAAAAGGTGATAAATTGACACGAGTGATTAAATCTCTTCTTTCTTTTTTCACAGTAAAACTGTTTTCAAGAAAGTTCGTGAGTAAACAACATTAGCCGGCTTTCTCTCCAAAATCGATCGTCAAAACTCATATCAGATTTTTTCGTTTACTTTAAAAAAAATCCATTCAGAAATTGAATAGTCTACAAGCCTTTCATTTTTCCAAAAAAATTAAAAAAAGTATTTCTTCAGGACATTTTAAACTATTATCAACTAAGGAGAATTAGTAAAAGGCGAAAGAATGGAAGCTGCATTAAAACGACCTTACCCTTTTCACCACTTGAATACTAAATTGAGGGGGAAAAATGCGAACTTTTGACCTGATTAAAAACAAAAAAAAAATAAAGATTTAATAACTAGTTAATAGCCGAATATGGTTTTCATGGCTAATGGCTAAAGCAATTAGGATGATCCTTGGATTAGAAAGGGGTGGGAGCCGAAAGGGTGAAAAATCCATCGAGGGTGTTGGACTTAAGCCAGAAAGAGTCAATCGCGTGCAAATTAATGCAAATCGTAACAGAACCCGAGGTGGTGAAAAGTCCTGTTTCGGCCACCTGTAGAATCGACATTTTTTTTGACCGCAAAAAAAGCGGAGTCTGATTTATTGCGAAGTATAATATTACATTACCGCATTAATAGGGTTTTAAGATAAACAAGAAACTCGTCCTCGAGTTCGCTCAAGTTATATTTGCGGTCGCAATCTAAATCGGGCTATTATGAACTTGCGTCTTGCCCCGCTTAGGACCGTTCTTGATAGTCGAAACTTTTCTTTAATAGAGGAAATACCATACAAAACGTAATAAAGCAACCAAATATTTAAAAAAAACCAATCTACGAGCCTGAGAACACTTAAATCAATGTATCAACAACAAAATTCTTTGAGGATGTTGAATTCCTCTACTCAGAGAGAATGGTTAAAACAGTACAACGTTCAGTGCTGTTGACAGAGTGAGGCGTATTCATGAATATTGAATTGGCAATATGGATGTTCATAAGTTCTAGAAATTCATAAGAAAATTTAAAATGTTAACAACATTAGCTTTGTGCCAACCGTATTTTGAAACTGGTTTGTAACTCGTGGAGCATTCTCGCAGAAGGATTTGGACGTCTTTGACGACGTTCGAATCGTTTGTCCGTCAAGTCTTAAGTCACCTGACGTGCAAATCCTTTTGCGCATGCTCCAGAAGTTTCAAACAGTTCAAACTGCGGTTCGAACAAAGCTCTTGATAGTGTTTATTAAGTAAAATCTTATGAATAATATAGGTTGTCACAAAGTTCCTTCTAGTCGAATGGAAGATCTTGTTTACGCTCAAAATCGGAAATCAATCATTTTCAGTAATTTTCTTAATTAATCACTCCTCAATTAAAATCGCAGTTGGTTTCAATTAAAATAAATTGGATTTCAAGCGTTCGTGAATAATCAATCGTTCGGAATGTTTGGCATCCGTAGACGCGGTTTAAAGTGGACGAATTAGAGAAGACAGATATTTCAATATTTAAATTAAGCCGAGGGAAAAAAAGGAAATATGAGTAATTAAAACAATTTTAAAAAATAAAATCTTTTACCGAGATTACAACCGTGTTTATTAAATCCCCCACTTTCAATTACAGCTTATTTACGTGTCTAAAAAAATACTGGGGAACAGTGAACCCTGTCGGGAAAGTGAGGAAGGGAATTTTCACGGGTCGACCACTAGGTTGTTCTCGATGTATGGATTGATGTGGGAAGCGTGTACGGAATAATTTTAGGCACCCTACATAACGGTAATGGCTTAGAACAGTAAAAAGAATCCTTTATATACACAAGACTTTATTTAAACCGCCCACTTATACTGATAAAATTGGCATTTGCCGATAGTTTTATCAGAAGTGTGGAAGAAACATTTAAATTTTATGAACAGCTTAATCGGACTCATTTATTAGTTAATAATATTGATAGAACGACAATTATAAGGTAATTAGCTTTTCGATAATAAAATATTCATCAAACGCGATGAAAGCTTAATTTGTAACAGGTAAAAAGGGAGGTACGAAAAAGATAAATTCAGAGGAGTCTATATTTTCTTTTTAGAGAAAGCAAGAAAATATTAACTTACCAAAAGAAGTTTTGTTTAACCCTCCACGTCGGGTTTTTGGGGAAGGGTCTTCCAGACCCCGTAGGGTCAATTCGATTATGGATCAATACCTTTGCCTGTGGTTCCGGCCGGCTGGCCGTACCATTTTTTTTCCGGAACACTTTACAGTTTTCAACCGATTTTCACCTTTTCACTAAGTTTTCTTTAGTTGGTGAACAAGAATGTAACGCGTTCATAATTTATGAATTTCGAAAAAAATGGTGGAGAAAAGTCTGTTTGAAATTTTAAAAAATTCGCTGCGGCCGAACCGTTGCAACAAGTAGTTTTTTTAAATTTTTGGTTAAAAAAATTTTTTTTAGTAGGGAGAATTTCATACTTCTACCCATTGCGAGAGGGACATCCATCCCTTGGGCAAAAAACCCACTATTTTCTACCTTGATACTCCTAAAAACTGAAAATTCGAGAGACAAAATTCGAAAAAAACTTGTAAAATTTTTGAAAAAAAAAATAAAAAAAAAATGAAAAAAAAAAAATTCTAAATTCAAAAATACTTACAACTATACATCTCCTTCTTTAGACATCACCCTCCTTTATACTTCTCCCTCCTTAAGCTCCCCCTCCTCGATACTTCCCCCTCCTATATTGTTTTTTCTCTTTAAGGATGTTTTCGTTGGAAGCTCTTCAAACTACTACTTCATTTTGGATTATTCTGATTGATTTTTAGGTAGATTTTTGGTGTTAAAACACCCTTTTATCAGGTTTTTGAGTGGTTAACATCTTTTTACAGGGCTTTGGAACGCTTTCCTTGATTGTCTGAAATAAACGCGGTTTTTGGACCTTTCCCCAGTGGGATTCGAACCTGGGACCTTTGGGTTTGTAGCACATTGCTCTACCAACTAAGATATGTAGACCCCGCAGGATAGACAATCGATCTACCCACTTATCTCACGTGTTTACTCCACTTGCTCCACTACTCTTTTTCCTCTTCCTATTTTACCCTTTTACAAATAACATTTTCTTTCTAGAGAAAGCAAAAAAGTAACTTAAAAACAATAAATGAATATGATAAGAAAGATTTTAATCGAGTTCTCATAAGATTCATAAAAGCCAAAAGGGGGGAGAAAAAAGAAGACTCCATCAAAAAGATGGATTGTGTTCTCAAGGCGACTGAAGTGGAAGGATAGAATCTACATTCTCATCTTTCCGAAATCAAGCTTGAAACCATAAATTTATTAAAAGATAATACGTTGAAAACGTTATTGTTTTTACAAAAAACTGGAATTTACAAAGGAAACATTTTTTAACAAGATATATAGAAAGCGGAATGAAAGTTGTTCCGGGTTGTTCTCGATTGACAAAGGACCAGTTTAGCTTAAGTGACACCCCGGTGCGTAGAGGGCCATACACCGTGAAAGAAAAAATAGGATAAATTATGCCATTTGAGATGAAAGGAGACGTAAAAAGCGGGAGGGAGGTTTTTTTGTGAACTTGAAAGCGAAAAAAATTGATCCTTATAAATCTGCACATAAAATTGCTCAAAAGATGAATTATTCACAAAAAATTTAAATTTTTAAGTCGTTTTTAAAGTAATCAAGTTATAAAGTATAATGTTAAGATGAAAAAAATTCCTAGTTTTAAGATAGGGGGCAGAGGAAAAAAAAAAATTGATCAAGAAACACAAAACAAATTACTGTTATAAACGTCAGGTTTATGACTTTTAAGGGAAAGGGGATCGAGGAGATGCGGTGAGGGTTTACATCCTTCACAGGGGGTAAAGCTCTTCCGAGAATATATGATCTTACGGGGTCTTGAAATATTAAAAAGAAAATTTTTATTAAGCGAAAAAATGTTAATAAACGAGCTAAATATTTTTTTTTCCCGCATTCCCATGATGGTCCATTTGGACTTTTCCAGGGCAACAGTAGTTCAAGGTATTATTAACCCAGGAGATTAATTCTCGGGCTTGGTTTGATTTATAGAACGAGCACAGAGTGCTCCCGGAGCGTCTCTTCCCTTTTGCCACCCCCTCCCTTCAAGATCAACCCAGACCGTTAATAAATCACGAAGAAACAACGAGCGTTATCTAAGTGTCTTCTTCTCGATTTAGAGAA